>DWHP01001252.1:0-16568 GCA_018247895.1 Parnassius honrathi
AAAGGAACTTTTATGCCGTTATTGGCGTTGATGTGTGGCTTGTGTAGCATTTTGATATAGTACGAAGTGATTTTGCTAGTTCGATTGAACGCTAAACTTTGTGATTCGAAAGGAGGTCGCGTTACTCTTAGACTGTAGTTTGGTGCAAAGTTACGTTAGACTGGAGTTCGGCGCCCGGAAGTGAGGGCTTCCTTTGAAGCAGTGCAACGACAGTGGGTGTGGCCGTCTACCTCGGTGAAGTCAGATCACATGATACACGTTCTTACAAATACACACACACACACTACCACCACTTAACTTTGACGCTACCTTGTGGTCGACCCAACTCCGGAACAAGGTGCGTTTTGTTGGCTTGATAGCCATATGTATAATAAATCACCATAGGCCATTCGGGCCCTCCCCTCTGTTGCTCGTGGGGTCGGATTACTATGGCCCCTAATCCAGTTGACCTTTGTCTGGGCAACTCAGGGCCGTAACACTGTGAATGAAAATCTATATTCATTTCACCTTTAAATTAAATAACGTTAAACAATGTTAGTGTTCAACATTTCAAAAAGAAGTAAAATTTAAATATACTTTGTCTCTCGTAAATGAAGTGGAGCAGCGAGTAACGCTTCAAGGGAACGCTGCTTCGCGGGACAAATGGCGGCCATTTTTATTTCTAATGCAAATGAAACTGTCTAAGCCCCGGTTAATATCGTTCCAGTGGAAATGCGACGAAGTTATTGCGGCTTATACTCGATTTGTCTTGTTTGCAAATCTACATAGCTTAGTTACATTTGATTTTTTTACTACGAAAACCGAAAGATTTACAAAAAAATAAAATGAAATCCCGTTTTACCGCATTCAAATGATGACAACTTGGAGAAATGTGTTGTGATAGTTCATAAGGGAAAACGCTGATCCTCTTAGCTACCACTACCTTATATCAGCCGAAAATATGTTATTATTATTATCGTTTTGGTTTCGTTACGGTAAGATAAAAATATTAAAATCTGTGGCTATTCTACAGGATATATTTCGGTGATAGTTTTAGTAGCAATTTGGTACATTTTTCCATCATAATCGTAGATTGCCTTATAGAGAGGATTTTGCCATATTCAGCACGTTTTGCTGAAGAGTTAACAACCACATATTATTTTTGTTATTATAAGTTGCCATTAGAAATATGCTGCTGCCAACCTCCTGTTTGAGTTTCCCTCTGTCGCCTCTTTTGAAACCCACGGGACGGTATGAGGTAGAGGATAATGTGATACCACCAATTCATGATACAGTAATGTAAAATAATTTGCCTGTATGTGACTTTTCATTCCATTACAATGAAGCTGGTGTCACAGCATGAGAATAGGTATTTGCTAAGTAAGTTTCGTACGTAGTAGAGCGACGAGCTAGATTATGGTTATAGCACGAATGGATCGGCTCGACCATGCGCTAACAGAATACTATTGTAATAAGAAGCTTAATACCGCTATGTTTCGTACGATGAGTGAAGGGAACAGGACACTCTTTTTACTGGATTCGAGGCATTCAATGTCAGTTCTCAGAAGTGGCAACGCATCTACATCTTGATTCTTAATTGTTAAATATCTATGTGCCACAGCATCCACTTACCGTCAGGGTGCTAGTTTTTCATCCTTATTATATAAAAAAATCAGTGCGTTTTACCATCTTAGGCTACATCACTTACTATAACGCTTAAGATAGTCGTCAAAGTTACAGCCTATACACATTTCATTGCTGGTTTCGAGCCTTCTATCATTTCTCAGAGGGTTTCAGGGCTAAAAAATGTCCACCGTGCTATCCTATAGCGTGTTAGCGAACTTCGTATGTCTTCGAAATATTTTTTTCCTATTTATCTGACATGCAGGTTTGTCTACGGTGTTTTCCTTCTTCGCCAAGCACGTGGTAAATAAACACTTAAAATTGCAACTGACAATTTCATTGGTGCCGGCGGTGTCGAACCTGGGTTGCTCGCGTTCTGTGAAATTTACAGCGAGCGTTTAGCCTCTAAGCTTCCACGGCTTTAGTATTTAAGTACTGGTTTATAGTTATTAAAAACATGTGCATAATATATGTGTGCGATTTATCTGCCTTTACTATTTGAATATTGAACGAACTACGACATTATTCAAACAGAAAGTAAAAAAAAATATGACGCATTTTTATATCAATCAATAAACGCGTTCTCTGAACGAATGCTTTTAAAACTCGGATCAATCAAGCTGCGTAGATCTTATTTTATCAAAGATTATTTATTCATTGTGATGATTAAAATTCACTTAGCGTAAACATTAAAACTCTCCGCCATTACGGCTTGCAATTAGTGAGAGATTAAGAAATTTCTACACAATTTATGGAAACTATTTAAGAAGTAATTTCTATAATACTTGTTCTTATGGATTTTATTGCGTATATTAACTTTTTATATACCCGACGTTTCCTTTACAGCATCCATGATCACGGGGGGACTGAGATGTTTAACGTCCAGATGTTAACCGCGGTTACCACAGATTAAAAATTTAATATTTCTTCAGATCTATACAGTATGAACTTATAGTAACTAGTGGTCTTGCAGTCGTAAACTTGGCTTGAGGTTTAATTTTATTAATGGTAGGATCCCAAGCAGATGTTAGCGCCCAGCCATCTTCTCTATTGTAATTAGGATGTTTTTTGATTTCAATAGCCTCGCGAATCATCCTTGGAAGGAATCGGTTTTCTCTAGCGAGGATTTGTGGTCTATTAAATCTGATGTAGTGACAGGGCGATCCTGTACCTGTTCACAGACTGCAGACTTCCTGGAGTGTCGATTCTTCGCATCAGCTTTCGGTTCTTTAACAGCATTAAAATAAGAGATACAGGAAGTCGATGGATGCAGGTGGCTCTGATCTTCAGGACCATGCTTTATGTCATTCCATGGGGAGGCCAATCTATAGTAGTGGGTTCGTGAAATGTTGTAATGATGATGATGATAAATTTTTATATAATATTACAAATAATATATAATATAATTACTTAAGCTAACGCGAAAAAATGGTAAAGAAGGTTCTTAGGTTTCTTAAGTTTTCGTACCGGTAAGGAAAGTATAGACCGGTATGTAGAGTAACAGTGCTGGACTGCGTGCTCCCTTGTCACCCATACGGAGTACGGAGTACACTTGATAGTAAGTAGATGCTGCGACCTATAGACAGCGACACATATCATCGATTAAGAATCAATATGTAGATTCTCTATGGCCTCCGAGAAATAAGATGGAATGCATCGTTTCCAGTAAAATGCCAGCTCATGGTACCTTGAGGATCACCAGCTGCATAGTGACCATCAGAATGGTTTCCGTCGGGGTCGCTCAGCTGGTGATTTCCCAGCATCAGAATCCTCGGCGTCGACATATGCAGCGTCGTGGTCACTTGGAAGAGAAGGCCAAATTAGCCTCTAAAAATTTGGCATGCTCAGCAGAGCGGGACGGTGTTTCATGTCGGCACACAGCCTGCAACTTCACAAGATGCACATTTGGTCTCACATGGATTATTATTCCCATCTACAGGATGGGGCTCTCCAGTGCCAGCTCCTTCCATTTGATCGCATCCGGCCGTTGGAACCGTCGGCGACCGAGCTCTTTCCGATCGGTTTGACTCACTGGCACTGCGAAGAGATGTTGCATCACTTTGAATATTTTGTCGTATTATCACGGGATGTGCTCTGAGGAATTGTTTGGTCTAATTTCAGGTGCACAGTTTCACCATCGTACGTCGCTGACTCACGTTACGATTCGTACCATCTGGATGACAGGCGATCCACCACTGTGAGTTTTGAAAGAAGTTTTCTTCCTTGCACAACTACCTTGTAGAATCGACTACCAGCAGAGATTTTCTCGCAGCAATACGATTTAAGTACCTTTAAGAAGAGAGCGTACTCCTTTTTTAAGGCCAGCAACGCATCTATATTTTCTCTGGTGGTGCAGTTGTTCATAGGAGGCGGTAGTCGCTTACCATCAGGTGAACCGCATGCTCGTTTGCCCTCTCACCCATAAAAAAGTAAAAAAAACATAGAATTAAGTATGTGGCACAGCTCTGAGACAAGTGGCTGAGTTTAGGTACCTCGGACATATTGTAACTGAACGACTGAATGACGACAGCGACATTGAACGAGAGCGCCGAGCGCTGTCGGTCTGGGGCAATATGTTGGCTCGCAGATTTGCACGTAGTACGACACAAGTCAAGTTAAATTTGTTCAAGGCGTATTGCCAATCCTTTTACACGTGCAGTCTGTGGACTAACTTTACGCAGCGAGCCTACAGTGCTCTGGGTGTTCTGTACAACAATGTGCTGAGGGTAATGTTGAGGAGGCCTTGACACTGCAGTGCGTCGGCAATGTTTGCGGATGCTCGTGTGGACGACTTCTACGCGATCATGCGCAAGTGTGCTGCGTCCATGATGAGCAGGCTATTGAGGAGCTCCAACACCCTTCTCAGCACACTGGCTGTGAAGCTGGATAGCCCTCTTTGGAGAACGTGGAATGGTGCACACACCAGCACCAGGAGAACCCCACCTGGGTTTCGCTATGTGAGGCTAGGTGTAGGTTTAGTTACTAATATAGGATAAGTACCATTGTTACTAACATTTTAATATTAATTTCTACTTTATTTTATAACTAACATTAAGTTAAGGTTTGTTTTACTAATAATCTATGACTATTGTTGGTCGAAATAAAGGATGTTATTATTATTATTATAAACGGAATTTCGTTTCGGGATTCCGTTTCGTGATACCGGTTCGGGATTCCGAACGCAGCAAGTCCATATAAAATCAATGACTTGTCACATATCTCTGTAGTTTTCCGTACGGAATTTTGCGGGCAAAACGGGATTCTGTATGCATGTCGCTGACTCATTCGTTCCGTTTTGGAATTCCGAAACGAAATTACGTATGTAGTGTGTGGTGGGCCTAATAAACCGTGACACAATGAGGCAATTTGATTTTCGCACTGATAGCGGAAGTGAGCGTCCACGGTACTGATAAAAATTCTATACACAGGCCTATCATTCTATTTATGTATTATTTTATATAATGCCATACAATGGCTTTATTGTATGGTCCCGCTTACTAGTATATATGAAGGTCAATGATCACTGTGCTTGAGCGTTTTTCACTGTAGGGCTGTTATGTCTTTATCACCATGTTTGTCAGGCGGAGTTGCGATCTCAGTACCAGATCTATCGTAGCAGTTTCCCGTCTCTGATCTAAGTATTTCACATCTACCATTAACGAGATTGTAATATCGTCTATTATGAGATCTCCCATATAACCGAAATTTCTATCAACGGATGCATTTAGTGCTATTTTCCAAATAACCCAGCGTTCCACTTAGGTGGTGCTGTTGCCGGATTCCCACATAGTAATATTTATGCTATGATTGCCACGCTTGGCAGGCAGGTCAGCAACCTCTTTGTGTACTTGTATAGCTACATATAACATGTTATAAAATATGTCATATTATAGAATACTATAATAATAATAATATGTTAACTCTTCGGGGAAACCGAGGGTTTTGTCTGTGCGATACAGGATCAGGATATTAAGACCAACAACTATCAGAGATAGATGGCAGATGGCATGTCGACGGGATGTCGACGGTACCATCCTAAAGGATGGCAGCGTCGACATCTTCCGAGATTGTCGCCATCCCGGTGAATCACTCAGGCATGTCATCTTCGGTTGTTCGGCGCTTTCTAACTCTGAGTTCTGTGCACAGGCACAACCTAGTAGCCATTCCATCTCGTGGAACGGAAACTGCCGTATTACAAGTATATGCCGGAAGCCGTGCTCGAAAATGACCGAGCCAGGCTCTACTGGGACCGGGCCATCATCACAGATAGGACTATTCTTGCGAATAAGCCTGATATTGTGCTGATAGACCGGGCACAGTCAAGGATATTTTTGGTCGACATTACCATTCAGTATGACGAGAACCTCGTGAAAGCCGAACCAGATAAGCAAACAAAATATCTGGACCTGGCTCATGAGGTGACCAAGCCTTGCCAAGAGGTGTTAGTGCCGTGCCTCGGCAAAAATTGAAGGTGCAAAGGCCCGCTTGAGCCCATGACCACACCATGAAACGGTGCCGGGTCTGGGCATCTCCCGTTAAATGACGCCCACCAAAATGAATGATGGAACACGGAAAAACGCGCAAAAGGACGCTGCCTGGAGGTCGCCAGGGCGCATCTGGAGCTGACGCTGGACGCGAGAGTATGCGAACCACCAGCCGAGCAAGAGGTGCTGCACGACCACCCATCAGCCCCTCGCATCCATCATCCCCACCAGCTGGCTTGGTGTCGGCAGGGTCTTCGCGGTTCCAGCAATCGATACCCGCCACTGGTGGAGTACGCCGCGTGCGTTTGGTGCAGTTGGAGGTTCGGCATATCGGGCTAGGATGCATCGTCTTTATGCACAGCTGGAGCCATCTATAACCATAACCATAAATAATGATGGAACTAGCGCGCACGTGTGTGTGTGTGTGTGTGTGTGTGTGTGTGTGTGTGTGTGTGTGTGTGTGTGTGTGGGTGTGTGGGTGTGGGCGTGCGCGTGCGCGTGCGAATAATGAGAGGTACACACCCGGTCTTTGCATCTCGTGTACTGTGAATATTTTTGGTCATATTTTAATTGTGCATTTTTTTAGTACTGTGTATATAATAAACAGTTGCCGGAATGTGAGAACTTTGGAAATTATATAAAGTTGACTGGTTGGAAATTTAAATGGAAGAGAGTTACTTACTTTTAAGATTAACCTTTGTGATCTTTCGAGTGGCAGAAGAGATGATTTGGTAGCCCCACCCCAGCACGTAATACAATATATTATTAAAGATTGGCATAGACCAAAATAGACGGATTTAATAGTGCTAGAGTCTGCTACAAAACGGAGTTTTTTAAAGATATATGTTAATTTCCTTATCCTATTTGAAAATGAATAAATATGCTCATGAAAAGTTAATTTATCATCCAACAAAATACCAAGGTATTTAATTGAATTCACTTTTTGCAAAGGTTTGCATGAACATGTTAGACGATAAGGAAAATTGCAAGAATGAGCAGTAATAATATGGTCTGTGCAGGTTGGATATTTATTATTTTATGTAAATTACATTACCCCATACAGTCCCGTGGCTGAGGTAAGAAACTGAAACAGATGGGCAGTAGCATCTTACTGATAACAATCCCAGTGGTTGCCAACCCGCTCGCCAAGCGTGGCAACTATGGCAAAAATGGAATGGAAGATAATTACCATACAATTGCAGCATATGAGAATCACCCACCCATGGGACTGTGTCGTACACACCGAGTATGGGATACGCCATAAATATGTCATGGCTTCAAGTAGATAGCGGTATACCAAGGACCATCAAAGGTGTAAAACATCTAGTACTGCAATTGTTAATTGTAAACCCACCTGTGAAATTAGGCTAGTGTCTACCCAGCATCGTGAGTATGGGAAAATCTACAAGGAAATGTTTGTCTATTAACACATTCTTGGAAATGCCTATGATCAGTGACTTTCAGGTGTGAGGCTCAATTTACACTGTAGGTGAACGGAATAGAGTCGAATTTTATGTAACGAAATTGTATATAGTAGAATGAGCCTTATGTTGTGTTTTTTTATAGAATAGAATGAGGGTGACAAACGAGCACACAGTCCACCTGATGGTAAGTGGATGGCATGGCCCACAGACATCTATATTTATCCTCGATTAAGGTTCAAAACGCAGATGCGTTGTCACCTCTGAGGACAAAGGGAATGCCTCGTTTTCAGTAAAAAAAGGGTCTCTGGATCGCTACATTCACCATACGAAACGCAGCAGTATTAAGCTGCTATTTGACGCTGACATTCCGTGAGAGCGTGGTCCTTCCCCGATCGAGAGGACCCATTCGAGGAACCATGCTATAGCTGCAGCGTGACTCTAACACATATGAAAACAGAAAAAGAAACCATGTATGAAAATAGAAGCAAACCAAAAAGGAAGTCGCGCGTCTTCCGGGGAATTTTGTAGGATTCCCGTAGCTACTGTCGCAGAAGTCTGTGGAAATGACTCGTTTCACTATGTACAATTTAGTTGCAAAAATTCTCTTTCATTCCATTCCACAGCAGTGTAAATTGAGCCTGTTGATTTTGTTAATTAACTTTAAGTTCTGAATTACTATGTGCACTGTGGTGAAGGAAAACATCATGAGCTAACCTGTACATCTGAGAAATAAAATATTTTAAAGACATGTAGTGTCCGCCAACTTGCACAGCAGTAGTAGCTTAGAACACAGTAGTCTTTCAAAAATACTAGATGTGTGCTCTGCTATGGGATGCATATGGGCTTTTCATGAAAATACTTTACAAGACTTACCATCTTGAACTGTTTTATTCTCATTTTCACAACTGGTGGTTGTGTCTAGAAGATTTTGCTTAGTCATTTCTTCATTTTTCAATTGCTTCATTTTCCTCTGAGATAGTGACCGAAGTTTAACCTTGGCCATTATTTCATTATTTATCTTCTGTTTTGGAGCATGTTTGTTACAAAATGTCCTACAATGACACATAAAAATAAGTAAAACGGACTTTATTTTGGGTGTAGTACAGTATGACTTTGTGGTTTAAAATTAGAATACTATATTGTACCATAGGTTGTTAGTTAGATTCTAAGTCTGATTACATTTCCTTTTTTTTACCGACTTCAAAAAGGGCGAGGTATTCAATTCGACTGTATGTTTTTTTATGTGTCATCTCATAACTTTTCTCTGGGTGAACCGATTTTAATGATTCTTACTTTATCTGAAAGCTGGTGCTTCTCATGTAGTCCCATATATATAATCATGATCTGACCAGTACTACTTGAGCTATGTTTAATAAATGCGTATTTCATTGACCTCAAATACATTGATTCCTGTTGGCATTCTTTGGGGGAGGCCTCTGTTCAGCAGTGGACTAGTGAAGGGCTGTAATGACGACATTGATTTGGTTGTATTGAAGTTGGTTGTACAAAATGTTTAATTTTACCACTTGTTATATAACCGCTCAATCCCCTAGCAGTCTCATGTGAACATATGAAATATCGAACTAGAGACCTTAAGAATTGAACCTGGAGAAAGTTATTTAGATTTTTGCTGTCAAATTCAATATCACTATGAGATCAATTTTAATAGGCAAGTTAATTGGTTGTCGGACTCAAATATGCGCTGTAGTAAAAAGGCTATTTATGAAAATACATCATTAAACATTTGCCTGTACAATTTACAGGAACATTTAGTTAGAGTAGTATGTCTCAAGGCCCCAAATTCTTAAGAGGATGCGCTCTCCACTGTATTAGAAGAAGTTAATTTCCATAGTGAGTACCAAATGAGAAACAAAATACCTGGATCCAGTTTCGCATCTCATACACAATCGGATAACGCATCGCCATCATTTAAATTCGGTAATAATAACACTAAACCTCAACTTTTTTCTAGTTTTAAGCCCATGCAAATGAACCAACCACCTAGATATAGTTTTGGCATCCCACCGAATAAGCAGGTGCAGATGCCGCTTCCCACTAAGGTCGGCAGCGACAATTTAACAGTTTCGGAAATTATTATCGACGACCACAACCTAATAACCACCCACAGCACTATAACCCATAAAAACTTATATTTAAACACTAGTTTTCTATGAATATGTTTGGCATTTTAGAATCAATATGAAATTTTCTATCCTTTAGTTGAATAAAAATTCAATTAGTCTATAGATATTCATTTATAATCTACATTCAAAGTGCGTTGTTGTCGAGTGTTCGTAGTTGTACATCGTTGCGTTGATTTTTGGACTTTCCTAAGTTAAGAACAGTTTTTTATGTTATAAAATTGTTTTGAAAGATTTTGTGTGAATATAAATTATCTTTTTACGTAAATAATTTCGAGTAAGATATAGAAATAATAGAAATTTTCACGCTACCGACATCCGCTTGGTATGTAGTTATCAAAATACAATAAAGTATTTTTGTAATGATTAATCCATTAAATAACCGAATTTTGTTTAAACTGTCAAACTTCTTTATAGAAAAGTAGTCTATAAGTTTTTATGGCATGCGTCTGTCAAAACCCGAGCACCCACCCGCAGCACTTTAAACCATTAAAACTTATATTTATAGACTACTTTTCTATAAAGAAATTTGGCATTATAGAATCTATACGAAATTCTCTATTCTATAGTCTAAACAAAACTCAGTTACTCTATGAATTTTTTAATTTACCGTAAATTGCGCCATTTTCATATGGTCGGCAAGGATCGTAAACTGACAGGAGAAAAAAAAATACAGAGAGTAACTGACTTTTGTTTATACCACATGATAGAGAACTTCGTATAGATTCTATAATACCAAACTTCTTTATAGAAAAGTTGTATATAAATATTAGTTTTAACGGTTTAAAGTGCTGTGGGTGGGTGCGGTCGCATGCGACCGCTCGCGCACGCACGCGACTGCATGGGAATTTTAAGATAATTGAGGGGTTAAACTAGGTATTATAATATGTTTAACTACCCTCCAACCTAATGTGGAATTGTAAGTGGTAGCCTGTAAGTGGTGATTTAGCCAAAGATGGGATAGTAAATAAGTAAGACTGCTTACTTAATTCAGTTGGCTCTTGCCTTGGAGAAGCCCACATTAGATTCCATCTTAGCCCTCAGGGGTGACAACGGATCTGCATTTTGATACTTAGTCAAGGTTAAATAAAAGTCTATGGGCCACAACATCCACTTACCGTCGGGTGGACTGAAAAAACAGTAGTCGGATGTAAAAACAGATTTTTTTAAATAGAATAAGGATGACAAGCAAGCACACAATCTACCTGATAGTAAGTGGATGTGGCCCATAGACATCTACATCTAGCCTCAAATATGAATCAAAAAATAGATTGTTCCACCCCTAAGGACTAACATGGAATGTTTTATTTCCAGTAAAAAGGATCTGCAGTTCTCTACACTCACCATACGAAACACAGCAGCAATAAGCTATTATTTTACGCTGGTATTCAGTTAAAGTGTGGTTTCTCTCCAGTTGAGTCCTGTCGGCTCATTGGTTCCATGCTACAACCATAATGTAGCTGCAGTGTCATTCCACCACATAAAGCTTAAGCTAAGGTTAGATGCCGATAACTTTTCCAGTGCATTGCTGTACTCGGCTTTCTATGCTCCATTGTTTAAGTTGACCATAGAAAATCCAGCAGCACTATACAATTTCATGCTCATATTCTCTATGAGCTTTGTCCTTCTATGGTTAAATCGACCATTTCATACTACAGCTGTATGTTGCAGCATGGCTTTATTTACTATGTAATTTTCAGTTAAATATTAGAGTGAATAATATTATTAATAAATGGAATAATTGATTTTAATAAAAATATACATAATTAATTTAGCCTATAAACTTCTTCAACTATGGACTTCATATATGGACCACCGAATTGAAGTACCACTCCGCTGTAATCCGGCATTATTGTGATTACGCCACGAGATTTATTCGGCATTATCCATAGTTACCTCTTACTTCCACTAATACAATACGATAATGGATTCTCTTACATCACCACAACACAACTGAGAAGTAACATTAGGAAAGAATGTACAATTACTCACTTATAGTTACCATAGAAAAGCGACACTGCATCTCGCTCCCTACCACAAGGCAGGTGAAACTGCTTTCGGCATTGACTGATGCTGCAACCCAATGTGGCACCATCCCGACCACAGTAAGAACATTTCTGAAAACATTGAAGTCACTAGTAATACAAGCAAATATACTTTTCAAAATGCTAATGAGAAAAATTGGTTTATAGCACTCTCAAATATGACAGGAGGTAATAAGTTTTTCCGCAATAATAAAATAATTTTAGTAATATTTATCAACACGCCAGTTAAAACACGACAAATGAACAATAAGTAGATTTATATCAATGATAGGATAACACTCACATGCTTTTTACTTCTTTCAACTTCAGCAATGATATCTGGATAGAGAAATCCAAAGAGACCATCTTCATCGTTACCTTTCTGTATCAGGCAGCAGGAAAGCAGCTGAAATAATTAGTTTATTATGAAAAGTTGATATACTTTCCCTTACCAGGGTTCAAATTGATAAAATTGCATAAAATTTCAAATACACTGGCAATGCAAACTGATTAAGCTATGACAACTAAATTATTGAAATTAATCCAAAAATACCAAAGTATAATAGCACAATCTAGTGATACACAATATAGTATCCTATTATGGTATGATGTGACAAATGAAGATCAGACAACAGAACTTCGGACAGACTACTTTGATCAAATGAGATGGGATTAGGATAAAAGTATCCCAGTAAACATTCCCCTACTGTAAACAGTATTAATCGATTTGAAAGTTCTGTACACTTTTTTTAATAGAATTAACAAACTAGTACACTATCCTCCTAATGGTAAGTGGATAGTGTTGTCCAGACACTTCCAGTAGTTCCTATTAAAAATCAAAGGTGCAATGTTACCCTTGAGAACTAAGGTGAAATGTCCTGTTGCCAGTATAAAGGATCTCTGTTCTTGTCACTCTCATCATACACCAGATGAAACAGTAGTTTATTACATATAAGCTGTACCCATTCATGCAGCGGACAAATGCTACAGCTTCACTTTACCACATAAAATACACTACTACAATCATGCGATAGCATTTCAGTTTTTTCAGTACCATTTTCAGTATCACGTCGCTTGTACAATCAAGTTATTTGATGTCTGTTTTCTCTTATTTATTTTCATCTTTAGTTTTTATGTACCACTTGTTTTTTCCTGTTTCAAAACTGTACGAGTGTAAGTTGCTGAATAAATGCATGTCTATTGTCTAAAACTAACATAGTATTTAGGCCTTCTAATAGTCCATAATGTACATACCACGCAAAAATAATGACACTGAATATCTCCTATAGCGTACAACTTTCCATAAATGATTTCATCATCAACATTGCGTTGACAAAATACACAGGGGGCTTTTTTACCAGTCACTAGTTTAGCTAAAAGCAAATGTTTTTTAGTTTTTCCTCCCTTTTTACTAGACATGATTGTGATTATTAATTACTTTTGTATCATATTTATGCAAAAATTAAGTGCACGTATTTAAAGCTATACAAAACTACAAGTGTAGTATAATACAAATTTTGTACATAATTTTAATTCTATTAAAGCTTTTTGGGATTGTATAAGAACAGCACTTCTTCACTACAAAAATTCAAGCCAAATCGAAAACGAAACGAATACGAAAACGTCAAAATAATTGTAAACATTTGGCGGGAATTGGGCATAAATTTTATTTTCGTTCCGAAAGCAACTTTCGGTATTAATGACATTGAAAATTTGTTGTATAATGTATTTTGTGAATAACAAATTAATATTTTAATTTCAAATTAAATAATAGACCCATGCTAATGATTTTTTTTTGCATTATTGTATTTGTAATTTGTAATAAATACACCGCGAAAAGAGCAATAGACAATTTTAATTAATGTAACATTATTCCTTGACAAGAGCCGCATAAAAATCTGGGAAGGACGGATAATTTCCTTTGTTAGCACAAAAGCAGTTACCGTGAATAAGGAAGTCACTCAAATTTACGCGTAAATAACGATAGTTTACTCGCTTTATGTACTTTGCTAACGTTATCAAAGTTGTGAAGATGAAATAAGTGTATATATTATATATTAATTTTACTAAGTGTGTTGCCTAAATATGAAAGTGATTTTTCATTAAAATTATGGGCAATTAACGTCAAGCAACACTAAATTTAAAACGTCAAAAAATTTACCCAAAAAAAAGAAAACACCGCAAATGCGACTGTAGTTTTTATTTAGTTTTTAGTGTTATTTGTGTTTTATTATTGTTACATTGCACTCTCAAAGAGTGCAGAAACCATTTTTCATCTAGTCTTAGTTATGTATATTTTTTAATCTTAGTTATGTATATTTTTTAAACCTCTTAGAAGTTCCAGCAATGAATATTGTGCCATTACGAATTTGATTGACGATCCTTTGTTTTGAAATAATATTTGATAAAGTTACTATCTAGTTACAAAAGCAGTGGACAGAAAATGCATTAAAACATGCTTTAATAATACAAAGACAAAGGCCATATGGTTGTTGCGAAATAAAAATCATTGCTCGTTTCCCAAATCCCGCCATTTTATCGCAATTGTAGTTTTGTTCCGTAAACTGTAAAATATTATTGTTATTAGTCAAGTAAACCATGGCTATATTGAAATGTGTTTTTAAAAATATTTTTGTGGCTGCGACGTATATAACATAAAAAGTTAGCAAAGATTTTTATAAGATTTATAAAATGTCAGCCTTACAAAACGCAATTTGGTCCAAAATTCCCGATGAATCTCTGAATCCGAAGTATGAGAAGTGTCGCAATATCACAGAAGAGATATACAAGAGGATTAATATAACTTTTCAAATAAAAAAACTCGAAAAGACTGGATCACAGAGTGACCTATCTGACTTGAGGTATATGCCTGTATTTTTCAATATATTATCATTGTACTTAAAATGTTTTTCTTTGCTACGATGTTGTTTTCTCCAATTCGATGAAATTTATTACAAGGCCAGTTTGCAATAAATATTATTATACTTGCTAGTTATTTTTCATTTATTATCGTAATTTGCTGTACATTGGTCCCTCCCATAAATTGCCTCTTAATGGGAGTACACCAAAGTACTCTACTTACCATACAGAATAAAGATGCTATTTTACCCCGGTTTTTTGTAAGAGTGCTATCTTTCCTGGGTTCTTGGTGGCAGCTTTAAGTGTTAATTTATTACATGCCAGTGTTAACAAAAAAAAATTAAAAGGAAAGCTGCATTTTTTTTATAGGATAGAGTGACAAACAAGCACACAGTCCACCTGATGGTAAGTGGTTGTTGTGGCCCATAAACATCTACATATGTCCTCGATTATGAATCAAAATGTAGATGCGCTGTCACCCGTGAGGACTAAGATGGAATGCCTCGTTTCCAGTAAAAAGGGACACCGGTTCTCTACACTCACCATACGAAACACAACAACATTAAGCTACTATTTGATGCTGGTATCCTTGAGAGTATGATCCTTCCCTGGACGAGCCGACCCATTCGTGCTACAACTATACTACTAATATAACTGTAGCATAGCTCTATCACGTATGATATGAATATACTGAAAAGATAAATGCACAGAAATATATGTCTGTACATTTATCTTTTAAGGACCTGTTTAGCCTGTAAACAGACATTAGGAAATCCCATAGTCACCAGTTATAGCATTAAATGGTGTGGTGAATCCTCTTATACTACTCCTGATGTTTATTGGCTGTTAATTATCATTTTACTATATAAAGTCAAAGCCAATACTGGATGACCATTTTTACCATCTGGAAAAAATAGGGTGTAACATGTGAGTGGAGTAGAAAGCCTGTGTCACTGATATTGTACAAAAAATGTAAACAAAAAATTTGAATTGTACCAAGCTATTTCTAATTTATGTTTTGTTAATTATTGTATTATCATACATGATTGTAAGCTATTATTTTATTTTTAAGTCTCGCTGGGTTTCTTGCTGGTTCTTCCCAGGACAGAGGTTTTTTTCTGAACCAGTGGTAAATGAAAAAAGTGACTTTCAATAAGTATTATTTATAATCTATATTGAATAAAAAAGTTTCTGTTTCTGATTGTGATGTTTTGACTTTTCTGTCATTATTCCCTTCTACTATATCCAGCTAATGAAACATTGCATAAATAATAAACAATAGCCTACTAACATTCTTTTATACCTCTCATATTGTACACCTAGAATGTGAAGCAAAAGAGCTTGGCCTTGACTGTTCACTTCGTACATACATAAGGATGTACCACCCACTCTCATTAAATTCAGTATTTAGTTTTTAAACCTCACTTATTAGTGTATAAAAGCACATTAATATCGAAAGGTAACACCAATGTATAAAACTGATACTTTTACTATAATTTTGCAGTACATATTGTAATATACATTGTTGTAAACAGTCCAATGAAGTTTTTTTAAGTTATGTTATCAGCTAAATATTCAACAGTTAAAATATATTGTTTCAGCGATCAAATAGACAGTAATGATCTCAGCAATGAGACAGATCTGTTTGCCTGCGACAAGAGTTCTTTATCCAGCAGTACAGATCCTGAAAGAGCACTTACCACCTGTGAAAAATTCATCAACATAAACAATAATGAGGAGACGAAAGTCAATAATAAGCCAGTGCCAATTTACAAGAGACCAAGGAAAAGGTTTGATTGAAGCTTACACATTAGTTGTAGTGTAGTGGCAGAGTGAGGGTATTCATTATCTATCACTTTATGTACCTGTAACAATTGCCTCATTGGTCTAGTGGTTACAAAAGTAGCTGGTCATGAGTTCCCAGTTTTGAATCCCAGATTGGTCTATAAAATCTACAACTGATTTTATTCATCAAGAAATTCTCAGTAGCTGCTCGGAGTCTGGAAGTCTTTTATCCATTCCAGGTATACAATG
>DWHP01001253.1:0-16565 GCA_018247895.1 Parnassius honrathi
TATTTAGGATCGAAATTCTTTTGTAACAACAGTAATGTACCATATTCTAACAAATAAAGCATCTTATCTTATCTTATCTATATTAAAGGCGACTGACGATCATACAGTCTGCCTTGGCATGTGGATACTATGGCTCATAGACACCTATAATCGGTTGAAGATCAAAATGCAGATAGTTTGCCTACCCCGGGGAGCACGATGGAATGTCTCACATCCAGCAAAAGGCGCCTGTCTGTGTACACTCACTACACAAAACAGTAGCATTAAGCTGCTACTTTACGCTGATATTCTGTGAAAGCGTAACACTCCCTCGATAAAGAAACGTAAAAACTTACGCTAGTCACCCGAAGGAGTTAGCAAAGAGTACGAGACTTCCATTTGGCACGATCCTGACACGTCTCTCTCGCCTCCTTTACATCCGTATATCCACGCATACATGCTCGTCATTTCAGTATACTCTTAATCTGGTCTATCTTAAATATATCGCCAATTTGGTTGATAAATCGTCTAGGGTATCCACTTTCCACCAAATGGACTGTGTGCCTGTTGTTCTATAAAAAATACTTTTACTTAACTTCAAAAAAGTCTATTTAACATGTGAATTACGCGTAAAAATAGGATAATTACATACACTTATATACTTTCAAAATTCAAAGCATTTCTGAAGAGTCAGAAAAATTGCCAAGTGCCAAAAAAAGCGTCGTGTCGAGCGGAGGACTCGGGGGGGGGGGGGACCACAAATGAAAAACCTGCCAAGGACGTGATTTATACGACCGTTAATTTCCATATGAATATAACTTAGGCGGCACCGTGATAGCGCTTCAAGTTTTCAGGTGACATTTATAATGTACAGCGAGAACAAACCCGAAGGAGCCCATATTTTACGGAAAAATTGAAATATATTTTCGCTGTTAGAGCTCCGAAGCCTAAACTTTCTCCTAAACTCCGAAGCCGAAATTTCTGTATATCAAAAATACTGTCTTTGTAACTCATAGTACGAATATGTGTATTGGTCAACCATCGCAATCAAATATTTTATTCTTGTCAAAGATAAAATAGTGCTATAAGTCTATTTAATTTAATTATTAATACTATAAGTTGTTACCCGGCGCTTTCATGCCGCAGAAGAAATAATTGTGGAGGTATCGTTTTTAATTTAGAAGAGTTACATTATTAATTAGGAATGATAATACAATTATTGAAATTGAATAGATTTGTCGCAAAGACATAGTAGAGTTCTTTATCTTAGATTTGTCGATATGATAAGTGCGCCACCTGTTGTAAGTTAATTGTACTATGCCTATAAGCTTCGTGCGATTCCAAACAATAAGTTGACAAATTTTACCGCAATCTGGTGAACGGTATTATCAGCGCATAAAATACGAACAAACAAATATTATTTTTCAATGTTACATGTTATTATCGTTGTTGTGTCTGTTAGTGATTGTGTAACTTCTGAAAGACTTGAGCAATTTAGGTTATCATTATTGATGAAAATATTTCGATAAGGATTATCGTAAACGGAGAGATTATTTGATTTTTCACTGCTGTACTGATTCAAACTGGAAAAAGGAATAGATTGACGCCTAAAAAGAATAAAATAATATATACAAGTTTTATTTAAAAAGAAAAAAGTTTATATAGGATAAGGGTGACAAACGAGCACACGGTCCACCTGATGGTAAATGGCTGCTGTGACCCATAGACATCTACATCAATCCTTGAATACGAATCAAATTGCAGATGCGTTGTTACCCTTGAGAACTAAGATGGAATGCCTCCTTTCCAGTAAAAAGGGTCTACGGTTCTCTACACACACTATACGAAACTTTTACGTTGGTATTCTGTGAGAGCGTGGTCCTTCCGCGATCGAGGCGAACCGTTAGTGCTATAACTATACTACTAATATAGCGTGACTCTACCACGTATAAAAAAGCACACAAAAGTCTCGTTTCATCACTAGTTATAATCACGCAATATATATTTTTAACGAGGCAATTACTCATTCATATGTTTATGAATTAAATTTATTTATATTCTCACACTGAATGTTAGTTTAGGTTTAGTGACAAAAAAAAGAAATTGCAAAATCTTATTCAATTAGTCTGTAACTTATCGCATCACCTACCAGCTGGGATAGCTATTATAATATAGTTTAGTTGGATTATATTAAAGGAAAACGTAGTACAGATATATTCTATTCATTCCATTACTCTTATAAAATGTCTTTTGCCTGTAGAATTTAAAGAGGACAGTCCCCTCGACCGACCGGATATCTTATCAATTCAATGAGCGGCCCTAGACTTCCGCCGTAGCGCCAAGCACCACTCAATGGGGGTCCATGACACTATTGAAGTATGTACTTCGTTAAAGTATATACAATTTAAATAAGACAAGACTTCATACAATCACTTTTTTTTAAACAAACAGCAACAAATGTTTTTAGAGAGAGTAAATTTTGGTTTCTAAAGTTTTCAAGTTGGGAAAACGCTGCTGCCCATCTAGTTCTTTCCCTCTGTCACCTCTTAGGACACCCTCGAGATGATATGGGTTGGTGGATATTCTTGCACTGCCACTATACGGAGCTCAGGCAAACAGTCCGGGTTCGATCCCTGCCAGCACCTTGAAATTGATAATTGCAATTTTAAGTGCTCATTTACTACTACGTGCTCGGCGGTGGAGGTAAATATCGTGAGGAATCCTGAATATTTGAGATATCAAAGAGAAAATATTTTGAAGAAATGTATAGTCCGCCAACTTGCGACGACATTGGTGCGTAACGGCGGATATTTCCTTGCCTTTTGTTACTTTAAAGTTAGAGTATATTTCGTGTTGCCAGTGATGAAACAGATCTGAGTCGTGGTCAGTGCCGGACATGTGAGGAAGCTAAACGTTACTCAGCGATATATGGAGGGGGCTATGATCGGAGTGAGTGATGGATTTTGTAATGAATATGTCCGCAGTAGTACCAGAGTAACCGACATAGCCAAACGGATCAGCGTGCTGAAGTGGTAATAGGCTATATAACTCGAAGAACTAACAATCGATGGGTAAATAAGCTCACGCTTCATGTGATGATTTTTTTATATTAAAAAACTGTTGCCCCCGTAATAGGATTCTTTCCTGTATCGTGGAAGCAGTTTACAAACATAGATTGCACAAGGACAAATATAGATACACGGAACAATTTTTTGTAAGTATACCATATGAATATTTGCTCCGTGAAGGCAGGTCCATGCGAAGGATACAAACCCCCGGCTCTCTGCGTCTAAACACAATGCCGGGCCACTGCGCTATGGAACAGTCAGATAATAAATGGATGCTGTGGCCAATAAACATTTACGTGTCATATATACATATATAGACGTAAAAGGCAATAAAGCGAAATGAAAAAAGAAATAGATAGGGGATTCTTTCTGATAAAGACTTAACCCGCTTGCCAAGTGTTGCTCACTATGGCAAACTGCCTATGAGTCAACCTATGAGGGAGACCTATCTATAGCAGTGGACTTCTGATAGACTTCAATGGAATGTATTTTGGTTTAGACTCGAAAAATTATATTACGAACTAAGCTATTAAACTCATAATTGTATCTGAACATCGAACTAAGTTCCTACTTCACGTATAAAGTAACAAATACCAAAATAAAAATATCCTTATCATAAACCTAAAAACAACTGTATAACAATATCTACTCAGAAAGAATGATGTCTACGTAGCATTTCCTTTACGAGATTACATTCGCCGAGGAATTATTTAATATTTACCTCATAATCCCTAAATAGGATGCTGAAGGAAATTCCCGGAAATTTGTGTAGGACTACAATAAGTGAAGTCATCACTGAAAATAATCGTAGAATAGTAGTATTATAATTTTAGCCATTCTCCTACCTATTTATAGCATTCCAAATTGATGTTAGCCATCCATTTTCTTATTAAAATTTTCATATATATTTATTTCAAATGCAAAAGTTTGCAATCTTTAAACATGTTTAGAATCCTCGCCGCATTTTCATCAGATTTGACAAACCTCGTAAAAGGAGACGATTCCCGCCAAAGATGAATTGCGAGGATACGATGTGCAAGCGGAGGCAGAGAATCATAGTCAATTGTTATATTTACATGTACGTTGCCCTTTTGAAAGCATGCTATAATCGCTAAGCTTAGCGATTCATAACCAAAAAGTATGTTTCGGGTTTATTTTAGGCTAAATACGTAAAAGTGTAATTGATTTTCTATTTTCAGGTTTACATTATTAGTTCATTTTTTTTAAATGTGGGAGGGCGATACCCTTGTATCGGGTACATAAGGGTCTCGCTCTCCCTATATATACACACATATTGTGAGCCTTTCCCAAGTGGGAAGGGAGAATTAATAACGTAAACCTGTGGAATAGGGACGTTTTAATGTTCTTAACATTTCTCGAGCGTGAACGGGGTTCACTTAGCTTATAAGTCACTACCAACGGCTTTCAATTGTTATAGTGAATATTCATTCAAAAGACACCTAAAAGAACTAAGTTACTAAATAAACACAACGCAAATAAGGGTCCTAACTAAGACGATCACGCCATAAATATTACAAACGGTCTATTATTAAACGTTTACAAAGTTCAAACATATTTATTTATCCTGGTTACATATATGTAGATATAATTATATACCTAAAAGGGGAAATAATATATAAGAACAGTCAAAGCGTTACAGTACGGTAGATGTAAATGCCGGTGGGCCACAGCATGGACTTACCACCAGGTGAACTATAAACTCATTTGTCCCTTATTCATTAAAAAATATTTCTATATTAATAACCAATTATTTTTTTCGATCAGTTTGCCATCCTAAATCCACAGTCATCATCATGATACAACTCCCCTACAAGACGTTAACAAAGCCACTTCCTACATCACTCCAGTCCTCTCACACAGTCAAAAGACTTATCTTCATTTTGTGTCGTAAATTTCAAGATTTAAAAAAAAGCAAATACTTATGTATATATCAATTGAATTAATATAACCAAAAGCGACACGTGATGGATTATACTCATTAATTGTACAACCTCTTTAATATAATATTTTTACGTAAGAAAAGGCAAAGAAGCATACGGCAATAATAACAACGGAGTGGAGTGGGCCTTTACTAATGCATAGGTTTTCGTCACAAACTTTTCTAAGTAACAACACAAAAGCAAGCTGCTTTGTAAAGACCTTCGCCTCGAGGATAAATAGCATTACTCGTATACTATATATGTGGGTAACAATACACAACCCGTGCTTTATAAAGTTTGTAGTGTGCGTGTTTATACTCCTAACATTTTCTTTGACAATGTTCTTATGAAGGAAATAAGAAATACAAAATTGAATACGTGGAGGTGAAATG
The DNA here is from genome assembly GCA_018247895.1 of Parnassius honrathi. Taxonomy (NCBI): domain Eukaryota; kingdom Metazoa; phylum Arthropoda; class Insecta; order Lepidoptera; family Papilionidae; genus Parnassius; species Parnassius honrathi. The sequence goes on from DWHP01001253.1 coordinate 5,380, forward strand.
TTCTCGGATGACAACCTCGCACCGTCGTGGGACTTTTCACTAGATGAAATAACGGCTTATGTAGACGATGGACGCAGAGACTTCAATTTAAGACCGATTCACACTTCACCAAGTACAGTAGCGAGTTAACTTGCCAACCTGGCGAGTTAAGTAGAAAATCTCATTTAAACGTCAATTAGTGAGTTAAGTAGCAACTTAATAGTTAAGTTGAACGGATTTCGTCGAATTAGAAAGAATCACTCAAATATATTCATAACGTCAATATTCGTAATTTACTTGCTCATTATTTTGATTACTTAATTCAATAATTTTTAAAAAATATTTTAAGATTCTGATAATTTCTAAGCGGTCTTAATTCTTTAAGTTTTTATAGAAATTGTCTATTCACTCGGAGCAGTACGGCGATAGCCCGGAGTCACTTTTTTGATGTTTCGTCTTAATCATTGACTATCAACTGCCCTGTACCTAAACTCGCTATTGTACTTGTCGAAGTGTAAATCGGTTTTTAAACGAGCTTAAAAGTTAAAAGAATAATTTAAAAAACCTGATTGGGTAAAAACGCTTAATTAAAATGGAAAATGGAATAATTATGACAAATCTCATGACACCGAGACAACAAGTCGTTTATTTTACAGAGCGTGCGAAATAAATAGACATACATACATAATCTCCATACTCTCGAAAAACAGAACCCTTTTTCGGGGGTAATCGGGTAAAAAATAAAGAGATATTTTAATAACTGAATAGTTAAGGTTTTAAATCATACGGTTGTTAATCAAGGAAACCATTGATTTCTTAAATTTACGCGAACACTACACATTGAATAAAACTATTAATATGGATTTTATCGTGTTTACTTAACTCATTTTTAATTCGATAGGGAAGATGGATGGGCGCTGCAATCTGCTTGGAATCCTATAATTAACAAAATTAAATCCAAACCCAAGCATACCACTGTAAGACTTCAATATACTATAAGATCACTCTGCGTAGATCGGAACAAAAATTAATATTTTAAAACTGAAGGTAGCCAGACTAACTATGATATTGGGGCGTCAAACATCTCGGTCCACCCCCTCACCCCCACCCCGGACATAGGTATGAATAAGTTAAGTAAACGCGATAAAATCCGTATAAATAGTTTTATTTACGGAAGCCACTTTTAAATTACTTGTATTTTTTTATAATGCTAGAGAAAAATCCCGGGGAATAACTACGATCTCACAAAATATCAGCATGGAATAGCCCATTAAAACTGATGTCTTTAGTATGGTTAGGGTTAGGTTAGTGTGGCACGATGTATTCTGTCTAGGTACTCAGGGGTGACAACGCATCTATATTATAGAGGTGTACATAGGCCACAGCATGAATGTACCATCAGGTGGACTGTGCGCTCGCTTTTCACTGTTATTCTTATAAAAAACTAAAGTTTAAAAAAAATACATGTAGATGAATTGACAGTTCATCTGTGAGTAAGCAACTAGTTCTACTCCAAGCCGTCTGCAACCGTCCTTAAACAAGGAAGCTCATTTATGCGTTGGCGCCAGAAGGCCGCAGACATTCTCCTAAAACCATGGCATCTGGTTCTAGAGACCTTGAAACGTGATAAGTCAAAATTTGGACTTCGAAAAATCGGATCGTTTACTCCTTACTACTGTGTAGTGGCGGAGTACGAATATCCACTACCCCATATTGTCCCATAGGTGTCGTAGGAATGACAAAAAGAAACGAACTAGGAGATGAAGTAGCGTCTCCTAAATCTAGAAAATCATCAAGAAAAGTGCGGTTGCCAAACCGCCTAGCAAGTGTGGTAACGATGTGGCAAATAACCCGCTGTGAAGTCATTTTTTAGGGGAGGCGTTTGTTCAGCAGTGGACTTTGATAGACTGTAGCATATAATACAGTATAAACGCGATATCGTTTACCGGTTCTCCGAGCGAAATGGCCAGCCTACCGCCACTTCAGATTACTGAACTGTTGGCATATGTCACTTACCCTGGTTTCAAGGAAAGCGAATGATATAGTTCAAAGATGCGCATCAAATAAACTGCTATTAATTCGCTATTTGCTAACTTAATCTTATATCTACATCTCTCCCGTTTAATTCTCCTAACAAAGGGAATCGGGGCATCGGGACTTCTTCGTGTAGTGTCGGCGCTTCCCGTTTTCCTCGACTAATGAAACTTGTCCGTTGTATTATGATATTATATCTTAAATAAATCTTTAGCAAAAGGCTTCCACTTAAACGGTATAAATCAAATGCCTTGAACTTACTGGCTTAATGCCATCGAAAATGAAATTAAAAATTTAACTAGCATAATATTATATTCCCATTTCTAATACAAAAGGTATAAGGAAGAAATTTTTAAGGAACATAAAACATTAGCTTCATTATTTTTTAGTTAACTCGGTAATATAATTACGATCAAGCATTAAAACTATATAAAACTTAGCGTAGCAGGTAAGTTCACCCTTTTGTTGCCCGTCTTACTTAGCATTCTAAACAAATGATTTGCCTCGTATTTTACAATTCGTATAGCAAAGAAGTGGAATAATTTGCCAGCATATCACTTTCCATCATTTTATACTCGGTAGAGCCACGCTGCAGATATACATTGTAAACGCAATATCGTTTATCCGTTCTCCGAGCTATATGGCCAGCCTACTGCCAATGCCTGCTATGGGCAGCATTTATGTTTACTAATAAGGAGCCATAACTTTGCTCGTAAATTTCTTTAAAACATCTTTTTTTAATATTAATATTTGTCTATGGTATGGCGAACACAATAACATACACGCGTACCAACGATGGGCACAGGACTCCACTAATTTACTGGAGGGAAGACCTATATGTTATCAAGTGCTGATTTACCACGTGCTCGATGGTGATGGACCGCAATCAGCACTTAAAATTGCAATTACCAATGTCATTGGAGCCGGCAGAGATTCACCCGTGTTTCTCGCATACTTGAAGGTTACAGCGAGCGCATCGAGAGCTGCTTTATATGAGCCATGGTATCTCAGGGTCTCACCTTGAGCTACCACAGCTCATGTAAAGCATTAACATTTTTTAGGGAATCTAAAACTGACGATGAGAGTGCTGATGAGATTTAGCAGTGTTTAGAAACAGAAACTCATTTTGGAAAAGCTATTAATTGCTTTTACGCCAAAACTTGCCAAGGTAGCGTAGCGGATTGTAAATAACCGTTTAAAGACGGATGCGGCGTCTCAGGTATCGTATCGCATCGCGGTATCATAATACAGTATTAAAAAACGTCCATACTACAAATCGTGATACATATTTTGTGTGGAACGGGACGTTTCGTATAAAGTAAAAGTATCGTATAAAGTATCAGTAACGGCGTTTCACATATTCCCCTAAAAAATTTGCGTCCAAACTGCGCTTATGTTACAGGTTGCAATCACTGTAGCCCCAGTAGTATGTTCAACAGTGGAATTTAATAAGCTGCAACGGTAACTTCCGTCGAGGAAGATAAATATATAACAAGTACTGTTATTTCGTTTCACCGTCATTTTGGTAGAGTTAAAAATATTGACGCATATATACTGTCTTTTATATTTAAATATCTTACAGCGAATGTTACAATCCATTAAAAGACCACAGCTGAACATAGGTCTCTCACAAAGATTACTACAAAGTAACTTGTTCGGCCACCTGCATCCATCGACTACCAGTACTACGCGTTTCATCAGGTCGCCACTCCATCTATAGCGAGGTCGCCAAACACTGCGCCTTCCAGTACGAGGCTACCACTCGAGAACCTTTCTTCAATCGCTTGTCGGTTCGAGCGGTGTCGAGCTATATGGCCAACCATTGCCGCTTCAAATAACGGATGCACTGAGCTATGTCAGTAACTTTTATTATTCTGCGGATATGCTTGACATGGATTTCATCTCGAAGAGAAATTCCGAGTAAAGCCATTTCCATCGCACGCTAAGTGGCTTTGAATTTCATCATACAGAATGATTATTTATTTACTATCCTTCCAACAAATCTAATATCTCATAAGGCAGATATCTGCCACAGTTGCCACCCCTGGCAGGTTGGTTACCGACCAAAGCTTTAAATTTTCTAGTCGTTGTTAGGAAGACTCAAATCCAAATAAAAATTTATATTATCATAAATTTCTGTTTGTTTTTAAAAAAAATTTTTCCCTCAAGCGCCTCTTACGAAACCCGCGGAACGACGCATAGTAGAGCATATCCTTACACCGCCACTACCCGCTGAATATTATTACTCATCATCACCAGCATCATCATCATTACAGCCCTTCACATGTCCACTGCTGAACTTAGGCGTCCCCCAAGTAATAAGTAATTGGTGAGAAAGTCGAAGCTTTGACGGCAAGTCGATGGTTATTCTCAAACGGAAGTAATTAACATAATCATTAATCATTATTGACAATTCAAGTTATCACAATAAAATTATTAAATTCAATTTCGGGCGGCTTAACCAATCTCTCTGAATACGAGCTTAAAATAGTAGCTTAATGCTGCTGTGTTTCGTATGGTAAGTGTAGAGAACTGGAGACCAGTTTTACTGGCAATGAGACATTCCATCTTAGTCCTCACGGTTAGGTTGACAACGCATCTGCATTTTAGTTCTTAATCGAAGCGATGTTTATGGGCCACATCATCAACTTACTACGTGGACTACGTGTTCTTTTGCCACCCCTATGCTATAGGAAAATGAAATAAAAAATAAAAAAATGTAGATGGATCATATTGACCCTTATTTTAGCTTTGCGCCCTGGTAGTTATGAGCGCAGTCGCTGTGAAACTGCTTCTTTGTCAATAACACTTAGAACAATAAATAAACTCCAGCTACTGACTGCATAGTCACAAAGATATAAGCAAATTAAAACATGACGTTTCATTTTGACCCAACCCCATGGCGCCGGGTTAAAAGAACATTTAAAAATATTTAATCTATAAATTTTATCGCTGTAGAGGCGGCATTAGAAAATCATATAACCCCGTGGCTGTTGTGATACAGGTTGGTATAACCACGTCATACCTACCAGATGTGAGAAGTCGTGGTCTCATACAAGTATTGGTCCAACAGTCTTTTCCATGTAACATTATCATCATCGTTTAGTAGAGTCACGCTGCAGCTTCATCAAAGTTGTAGCGTGATCGGTCCGGCTTAACTAGGGAAGGGACCACTCTCTCTCATAAAATAACAGCTTTACGCTACTGTATCATATGGAGAGTGTAAAGAAACTGGGACCCCCTTTACTGGCAACGAGGCAGTCATATTGTCCTCGAGGGTGACACGCATTTGCATTTTGATTCTTAATCGAGGATAGATGCAGATATCTATGGGCCTCAGCCACTTTACCACCTGACGGTCTGTGTGCTCGCTCGTCACCCTTATTCTTTAAAAAACTAACAGACTGGTATATATTTGACGCGCCTTTGTAACTAAGAAATTAAACTAATTTTTAGTTACAAAAGCGCGGGCTAGTCCCGTCTATAGAGTTATGAATTAAGCTCCGACGACACAGTTGCCCCAAAAGATTAAACTTTGAACTTACTTATTTCAAAAAATTATCTTCATTCACAAAGGATTTCTTTTCAATTTAGGCACGGATAAGTTTATTTTTAATTTATGCGAAAACAATGCCCCAACGAAAGTTATCAACATATTTTTTAATATTGCGTTCTGAAAACTAATACCTAAGGTTTAAAGAAGATATTATTACCTACAGTTTGAATATGTTCATAACTACTTCGTCTAGTGGCCGTGCAACTGCTAATCACCAGGTCCCGAGTCAAATTCCGAGTCGGGCCAAAATCAGTCATCAATCAGCTATTAGGCTTTTGTATCAAGAAATTTTTAATAGCTGCCCGGAGTCAGGTAGTTGGCGGTGTTTCACCAGAGTGCCTTGGAAAGTATGTAAAGCCGTCAGTCCTGCGCCAGATCTCTTTCCGGTCGCATCGGATTGCCGTCGCATCGGAGTCTAAGATTGAGGGAATAAAGAGTGCACCTGTGTATGGGCACATACTCGTGCACTATAATCCTGCGCAGATAATTTGTGTCCATTGAGACTAGCGGCTCGTATAATTTTATATTCATTGTACATTACAGGTAATTCCGCTTGAGTCATTTTTTAACATCCCGCTATGAAAATCAATGATTTTCAAAGAACTGCAAAGTTATTGGTTTCAGCCGTTTCCGAAAATCTAGTTCTCAACAGATTTTCACGTTTTAAGGTCCTAGGAAGCTATTCTAACTATTCCTACGAGGATGTCCCTTGGTACGTATGTGTGCGTGTATGAGTATGAAAACTTTTTATAACACGTTTCACGGCATTCGATAGAATTCTATTTCCATAATATTTCATGTGAATTTGAATCAATTCGGCTCGGTACATTTTGAGAAATCTCAAATACAAAATTTTCAAAAAAAATTTTTTAGATTACTTAAAGTTATGTATCAATCGCTTCCAAAATCTTACCAGCTCTTAATCTCAAAAAACAACACCAATCGCCGCAAACCGCATCAAAATCGGTTCATTCGTTCAAGATAAATTCATACGGATAACGAGTAGTCCCACCACCATAGAGGACGGAATTAAAGGACTCGCCGTTTTTAAGGTGCTGGAGAGCCATTCTAATCTCGCTCAGACCGACATGAGGGATATCATCGGAATGCTCTTGGATCGTTATTCACACTTACGTGTCACTTCAACGATGACGTATACAGCTGCGCAGAGAACCTCTCAATCTCACTCAAAATCTCAGGTGTCACGAAAACGATGCTGCCACACTCGGTCTTCACAACTTCGAGAGTTGGCTATTTCTGGCAGACAGATTTCTGCCAAAGATTTTGGAGCCCTGGATCAGCTCGATCGTTTCTTCAATACAAGCTGTGTAAAAGTTGCGTAAGTCCCGTCGCATGTATTTGGAGATCTGTTTTGAGGTGAGATCTCTCCAACTTAAAGTTTAGGTTCGGTGTGCTTCTCATCATTAGGTGATTGTAGCCAGTTTTCAACCTCATTATCACTGAGACATTACTGAACAGTTGCCGTCTAGTCATCATAAGGAAGTCAATCTAATTTTTGTCGAACCATTGGGGCTCGACCAGGTCCACTTTCTGTGGGGTCACTTCTGGAAGAACGAGTTCACCATAAAGATCCCTCTTTCACCACGTTGCCTTATTCCGGATTTCTCTGCCAGCTTCAGCTGAAAGTTTTCTCTTGTGCCTAGTTTTGAGCTCTCTTCCATGAACACCGTATAATCGTGTTTGGAGGAATAAATGGCCTCAGAGATATCCTCTTATATTTTCTCCATCTTAACATCGGGATGTGCCGAGGTTAGTGCGTAAATCTGTATGACCTTCAGCGAGTACCGTTTGATGATTCTGAGTAAAAGGTACACAACTCTCGTCGACACACTCAAAATCTTTACGTTTTACTGAGAGACTTGTGGACAATAAATCCAGCACCTCCTTGGGACAGATGTTCGCCCTCCCGGTGATAGTACAAATTGCCGGATTCGAGGATTTCCGTGTTTTCCCACTATCTTCCATATCCATTAAAGTGTAACTTTTCTATCGAGTCGTCTTAGGTGGCAACCGAACCTCCACAGGTGATTCTGCACCGGCTGCCCCGCCGTTACCATGGTCGCCACCGTAGCCAGGATAGCGAGGCCGCCGGGGACTAGGGGCCCGTTGCCACGCTTGGCGAACGGGTTGGCAACCACAGTTTTTTTATTGTATAATTGCTGATATCGGGAAGATTCTGCTGCCTATCACCTCCCTGTCTCCCACTGTCGCCTCTTCCGACACAAATGGAAAGATATGGAGTAGTGGATATTCTCAAACGTCACTACACGATCAGTCATGGATAATTAAATTTAATCATCTTTACAAGACTAGACCGACTTTCTAAGGTGTGAACTATCAAGCAATATGTTATCTTCACATTAGATGGATACGTTTCTCCTACGATATCTTTAGTGTAGCTAGCCTTTAGATAACGCGCAGTACAATGCGCGCCGGACGCCTTGCTCTCAGGTCAGATTGACTTAATTTCCGCCGCACAGCTTCGGGACCTCTCACAGCTCTCACCCGCTACATATTCAAAGCACTGTTGTCCATCTTTACGTGTGAATGATGTGTCGGCAGACTTTCTGCTGCACTTTCGAGATAACATCCTTTCGATAGTAATTACTAATAACTAGATACTAGAAACATACAATTTTTAACAAAACAATAACGGACGGCCACATGAAAAAAAAATCATTGGACTTTTTGTATAATGAAACTAATTGGGAAGCTCAACAAAAGAATTCAATTTGTTTATTAGATTTCTCTTGATATAAATGTGTAATCTTCGCGTATTAATGCGGTATAAAAATAATATACCGGATTTAATAAGTGCGGGTGACCTTGACAAATCATCAGTAATGCCCAACCTACATGCTTCGGTCTCCGGTCGTCCTCACTAACTTTATAAAACACACCAACATTATGCTACTATTTTCCGCTGGTATTCTGAATTAGTTTGTGCCTTTCCCGATCGAACCGATCTATCGTATAAGCTACAGTGAGATTGAAACGATGACATCATTTAATAGTATTCCGAAAAAATTTTGTTTTGTCTTACAAAATGATTTCATCGAAAAATTAACTTATTTTGCATTCACGACTTTTCAAGCAGTTCACAGCAGCCATGGTCATGGGGGAGGGGACTGATGTGCCCGTAGTCCCGATATCGTTCACCACGGCTACCTTCAGGATCTACGCAATATGGAATTATAATATCTTGAAATCTAGTAGTTGTACGTTTGGGTTGGAAATTATTTTGCTAAATCGGGTTTCAGTAGTAAAAAGAGAGAATGAAGTGAAAATAGAAGAGCCATGAGGAAAGTGCGAAGGGCGGTGAAGCGAGACATTTAATTAAGAGGGCGCGACATCTCGAGGGAGTTTCCTACGTCAAGCGACCGGGACGGGACGACACTAAGCGGTCCGCACTCTGAATTACAATTTTTTTACGTATTGTTTCTTTTAACTTGATCTATATTCATATCACATGAGTAAAGAAACCGACTCCTTACTCTGTGTTTATATCGTGAATAGAATATAATAAAGATTAGCCAAGAACGCCCTAGATGTTAAGTGGAGGTTGTGAAGAAGAGTTTCTGTTTATAATATGATTCATCATCATCATCACAACCCTTCGTAAGTCCATTGCTGAAGATAGGCCTCCCCCAAGGAATGCCACAAAGCACAGTTCTTAGCCACCTGCATTTATCGACTTCCTAATCAGGTCGTCACTCCATCATTAGAGAGTTTGCCCTACACTTCACCCACCGGTGTTCGTGGCTGCCACTCGAGAACATTTTATCTTCATCGGTTAGATCTATATGACCGGCTCATTGCCACCTCAGCTTACTAATCCGTTGGGCTATGACGGTCACTCTGGTTCTACAGCGGATGTCCTCATTTCTGTTTATAATAGAAAATATCTCGGTAGCGCTCGGGGCTTCAAGTCCGTCAAGTATCGGCATGACTATTTAGTAATAGGGTAAAGCCATTATTTCGACACATCACGTTCAGTACATCAAAAATTCAACACTGAACCAACTCCTTATAGATTGCCCGTAGAGGACTATGTTCGGCAGTGGATTTTCATTGGGTTGTAAAATGATAGTGAGAAATATAAATAATAGTAAGTTTTCTGTCTATTTTGGTGTATCGTAGAACTAACAATAGAACTTCTTGTCATCCGTCATAGACAAGAACTGTGTCAACCCTCACGAACCCAAGAGCATTAGGGTGACAATGTTACCGTTTTAAGTTTTATTTTATAGCAGTGGGTGACAAACGAGCACACAGTCAACCTGATGGTAAGTGGATGCTGTGGCCATAGACATCCACATTTATCCTCATTTATGAATCAAAATGCAAACGCGTTGTCTCCCCGAGGACTAAGATGAAATGCCTCGATTCCAGTAACAAGAGTCTCCGCTACTCTACACTCACCATTATAATCACATCAGCGTCACGCTGCTATTTTACGCTGGTATTCTGTGAGAGCATGATCCTTCCCCGGTCGCGCCGACCCATTCGTGCTACAACTACACTACTCATATAGCTGCAGCATGGCTCTACCACCTATAAATTGAGTTTTATATATTATTTACCAACGATCGTTCCAAAACGAGTAACATTATATGATCTAGTATTTGGTATATTAAATATAGTCTGTCTCTAACAATACATAATATTATAACATATTACTCGTATATCCCCACAAATCCGGGTGTGTAGTTGCATAGCTACAATCAAATATTTAATCGCTCGCGGGATTTCGTAGGGAACTTTCTCTTCGTATTTCGTATGCACGAATTTGAAGTTTTCATTCTTATTAGTGTTGTTAAGTTGTTAACAAGGCTGTTAGTGCTAAAAACGCTATGAAATTTCAATGTATTATTTAATTATATAAGTAAATAGAAGAATTATACGTTTATTGATGTATGCACGTCATTTTCTGTTATATTAACCTTAGCCCTATGACCCACAGATTGAGGTTAAACCGTGTAGTGGCGGCCCTCGTATAATCTCGTGAGCATCGTAAGAAGCGACAAAGGACAGCAGCGTGTTCCTGATAGTTTAATCATTTTACTCAAAACTAATAAAAACCGCGTTTGCCAATTCGTCCGCCGAGTGTGGCAATTGTAAGGTACGTGAGGGTAATATGGTCAATTTAAGCTTTGCCATCCTATAAAATCAAAACTAGGAGGAGGACAGAGACAAAAACACAAAGTCGTTTACTATAACTAATATATTACTGAAAAAATAGCAAACAAGCTTTGGCAATATTAGGAGCACTATGAAAAATCAACTTAAGAAACTAACTACACTACACCATACTAAAACGGAATAAAATATTTACTGACAGCGGACCAGGTGCGACCCGAGAGGTCCGCACGACTAACTAACCAGTGGAAGAATAAAAAAATATAATACGTTTCAATACTTTATACAATCTTTCATTCGGCACAAAAAACGACTTGACCGATTTTGCTCAAAATTGAATGAGGTCTAAGTTACATAATTCTGCATTAAATGAAACCCATGTCAATATCACTCTGTTCTCGAGATACACGAGGTGAAAATTTAATCCATATACATATATATACATATACATATATAT
>DWHP01001254.1:0-16555 GCA_018247895.1 Parnassius honrathi
ATATATATGTAAGTAATATGACATAATATGTATACAGAACATTTGATTATATATTGTGGTTACTCTAAAAATAGAAATAATCTGCACACACGCATATTATATTTTTTATAGAAGAATTCAGGTTTTATATTTTTTAGATAGGCAGCATTTTGGCACTGGTGGCCCCGGAGCGTGGTTACCTATGCTACGTACACCTACTATTTATTATTTAGAATTATAATATTTTTATTACTTGGCGAGTTTTAGTATTTCAATGTTAAACTATAAAAATAAATAATTACACGACTGTTGCGTTTTTAAATTTTTATTTTATATTAAAACTGTGACATTCCGTAACTTTTTTTATAGTAGAAGGGGCAATTACGATAAAATTAATAATTATGATAAAATTAATAATGCAAATAGAATTCAATTTTAAAGTTGATTATTAAATGTTAGCATACTTGTAAGTCCTTGTAACAGATCTATTATTTTGTATGAAATTACACAATTTTACGCATAAAATATAAAGATAAACGCAGTAGATACACAAAAATAAATTTGGCTACACCCATGGTTCCTAAGTAACCTGATATATCTGCAAGATGATTAATTTTACAGCGGGGCATTTTCAGTGCATATTAATCATTCTTTATTTCTTTCTTTCGAAAAGAAATTTGAACAAAATTTATAGTTTTTTTTTACTTGCATAATAGTTTGGCATACTTACCATCGCTTAAACCTGTCGCATCAGTGTTGTATATAACACATTCTACAGTTAACGTGGTATTCTATAAAGTACGAGTTTCACTTATATTTTATTATCTACTTATTATATATTATCTACTACTACCTACTCGCGCCGCTTGTCGGAATGGACTCAGCAAAACGTTCCGGTGTATCTGTTTAATAGGATGTGACAAATTTTAAATAAAATAAGAATTATTCAGTACTTTTAAAAGATTTTTGTGACACACAATTGGTAGTTACGACCGCAACCGATAGATAAAAAGAAGTATGTAAGAACTACCGCTCACGTGTGTTTATCAAAGAGCATATTATAATGTCTATCATACACCATTTAACAACCATCATCATAATATTGAAGTAATTTTTTAAGTCTTTTGTTACGTGGTGAAGTGGCCACTGTGATTGTGGGGCAAAACGGCGATCCACGACGCAAAAATTATCGGGTGTGTCAGATTAGTCAGTCAGTTGGTTTACTCCGCGTCTGACGGAGGCGCGCTACGACATATCGTTGCTTACGCGTGGCGCGGCATGGCGGGCGCATTCCATTCACGAAAAATAACTTTTTTATTTGTAATCAGTATTTACTTCATTTGAATGCGCTGTGACTGTACGATCAAGTGACTAGTAACGATTGTATCGGTAAATATAGTGGACTATGCGTGTTACTCAACAGCTGTTTACAGCAGGAAGTTTGTACTGGCGTTTGGGTTAACTGAGTTATACTTGTGTGTGTTTTTGTAATTGGATGATTTTAATTCAATAACGGTATTTGACGTGTATGGCACGGACGAATAATAACAAACTAAATAAACTTATTGCAATTATTCTGCGTTGTATATAACTAAGTAATATGATTGGAACATATTATAGAATTGTGGAAATTATAATTGTCATGTGAGTGCAATCGTAGTGATTATTCATTTGAAAGTTAACACATATTGTTATAGTTCTTGAAATACTTCCTTTTTATTTTGTGATCACAAGTTTAGCGTTAGCAATTGAGTATTTTTCCCAATTTTTTGTGACTACTTACATCAAAATCAAATAGTTTTCTATAGATATAATACAAGACATAAAGAACCTAACTGGCTAAGGCATAATTCTGCTGTGTTTCGTATATTAAAGTAAAAACTAAATTATTTAATATAAGTTTTTTTAATCAGGTATTTTAATCGTTGGTGCGATTTAATTGATGCACAATACCTACATTATAGAAGTTGCTTGTTCTGCAGTTGAAATAAAAATTAAACATTTGTCTATTAAAATAAGGATACACAAACTTTATTAAATTGTAGCGTGAACTTAAATACTTATTAATACATGAATATAGGGTTGTCACTTTTTAGTACTCAAACCATTCTTGACAAACTCCGATATATAACTGGACGTAGGCTTAGGTACAAATTTTAACTTAATGTAAGTGATTACTGCCGCCGGCGAGCAACTGCTAGACTGGAAGAATTAAAAAAGAACTTCGTTGCCGGCGTTACTGAAACGAGTAGGCTCTTTTTCTAAAGGTCTCTTGGTAAGGGATTTTGTGTGCCCTGGAATCAAATACCGAACTGTACTTTGCGTGCTTTTTTTATAGAATAAGGGTGACAAACGAGAACACAATCCACCTGATGGTAAGTGGATGATGTAGCCCATAGACATCTACATTTATCCTCGATTAACCAAACCGTAGATGCGTTGTCACCACCGAGGACTAAGATGGAATGCCTATTTTCCAGTAAAAAAGGATCTCCGGATCTCTGCACTTACCATACGAAACACAGTAGTATTAAGCTGCTATTTTACGCTGGTATTCTGTGAGAACGTGGTCCTTCCCCGGTCGAGCCGACCCATTCGCGCTACAACCATAATATATATAGCTGCAGACTGGCTCTACCTCATGACAGAGATATACAGAATAGGAGATGGGCAGCAGCATCTTTCTAATAACGACTGAAAATATAAAACCGTGGTCGCCAACCCACTTGCTAAGCGTGGCAACTATAGCAAATATCTCCCCTATGAGGTAATTTATGGCGGAGGCCTATGTTCAGTAGTGGGCTTTAATACATATGCGGTAACGGTAACGGTTAGTAGGTCGCTAGCTCGCTAGTCAAAGTGTATACGATAATAAAAATAGGTAATTGGTAACAATTTTTCCCGTCTTCTTAAAAATATCCTGCTAAACTATGGTAACTTCTGTGTGGTTGTTTTTTATAGGATAAGGGTGACAAACGAGCACAGTAAGCAAATGCTGTGGCTCATAGACATCTACATTAAGAATCAAAATGCAGATGCGTTGTCACCCTTGAAGACTAAGATGCAATGCCTCGATTCCAGTAAAACAGGTCTCCGGTTCTCTACACTCTACATACGAAACACAGCAGCATTAAGCTGCTATTTTACGTCGGTATTCTGTCAGAGCGTGGCCCTGTCCCAGTCGAGCCGACCCATTCGTGCTGCAACCATAATATAGCTGCGGCGTGGCTCTACCACGTACAAACCGTACATTGATATTGACATATATTAGATTTAAAAGTTTAAAGGTTATAAAATATGTGCACATGGTGTTTATAGTTAAATAAATATGTAACGTAGTCAAAACTTTTATAAAAACTATGCTACTGCTGCAATGCTTTCTCGAGATACTTCAAAAACTGGATTAACCTATTTTAAAATATTTCCACGATTAAAACAGAGTGTATATTTTATGTTTTATTTAACTGGTTATTTAAATCGAAACTGTGTTTGCATCATCTGTTTGATATTCGCGATGTCAGTGAGGTTTGAACTCGACCTCTTATCGTAGTAACACATTACATCATTTATAATTTTATAATAATATGTAAACATATGAATGGTGTTACCAGGTATACTTAGACCGATGGTTAGCTTTTTATGGTCATGTCAGCTAAAGCGTGCATGTCAAGCCTGTCGGCTATGTAAAACTTTTTGCTATCCTCATCAGCTATTTAAGTCTCTGAAAGTCCTGGGACAACAACGAAGGCCTGGCATCAAATAATTTTACAAAGAAAAAAATTCTTATCGTAAAGGGAACATTGCGAGCTTTCCCGATATTTCTTGAAAATCCAATCTGCGGAGTAGATCACTTTGATGATATAGGATGGTGATTTCATCACATTGTAGTTTCATATTTCGAATATGTATATTCGTAAGCGTAAGCGATTTGCCAAACTCAGTGTGGAGGCCCAGGTGATTCAGCCACTGTTGCTCTCCCCTAAATCTGGCGCTGTTTTCCGCCTCAATGTGATACATAGTGTTCATCATTTTTTTCTTTCTTTGGATGCGTGCAGGTGGACCGTGATATTATAGCGAGATTTTTTTTAATTCATGCATCTTGAAAAGAGGAAAGTTATTCGCGTCACATTTGAAGTTAAGTGACCTAAGTGCTTAGTGACTTCGAATTCATGCCTAGAATAAAATTATTATTCTTTTACTCTGGTTGAATAACATATTTAATGTTATAATAATTAATTCTGCGTATCCGGAATTAATTACTTCTTATATGTACCTATTATTGCAATGAGAAAAATTTTCTGTTTGGATGTTTGTTGTGTTTCGTATGATCAGGTATTTCATTTCAGGCCTAAGAATTGACAACGCATCTTCATTTTGATTCTTAAACTATGGGCCACAGTAACCACTTACGATTATGTGTACCGTGTGCTCATTTGTTACCGGTATTTTTATAAAATAATGCCTAGGTAGGTTAATTCGAGTGAGTGTCTCTGGAGTATATTTACGTATATTCTTGTGACTACAATGTATCCTGTAGAGAAAACAAATACTAATATTATTCGGTAGTTATCGCTTTATCGAAATATTCTAGGGAAACATCGTTATTGTGATAATAACTATTATCTTCTTCAGTCTAAAATCCGTCAATCGGTTTTCATTCGTGTCTGATAATATTTGTAATAGTAAACTCGATAATTTGTAAGTGTAAACTCGAGAATGATTTCGTGATAGTTTCAAGTACATAAGACTGCACAAAAAGGATACAAATCTATTTATCATGTATCTATATTTATCACACATAAACATTCCTAATTCATTTCGAGTTCTTTCAATTTGAACTCTCCGAATTTCAATCTGCTATGCTGCAATGATTTCATAAATATGTCAAGGACAAACCTTTTTGATAGTGAATACACATCGGGGAATACGCACATAGTGGCGTGCTCAAATTTTATTATTGCAATCAAACACGCATAGATTTTTTTATAGAATAGGGGTGACAAGCGGGCACACAATCCACCTGATGGTAAGTGGACGCTGTGGCCTATAGACATCTACATTTATCCACGATTAAGAATCGAAACGCAGATGAGCTGTCACTCTTGGGGACTAAGATGGAATGCATCATTTCCAGTAAAAAAGGGTTTCCGGATCTCTACACTCACCGTACGAAACACAACAGTATTAGGCTGCTATTTTACGCTGGTATTCTGTGAGAGCGTGGTCCTTCTTGCTACAATGTACATATTACATACAGTACCTGTATGCAATATCTACGTATATACATATATATATAAACATGCATATTATGATATTACATACAGGTAATGTATTTTACTATGTCATAAACACGGAATATAGGAGAATTACCGTGGCGGAAGAGTAAGCTAAACGTTTTGAAAGATAAAATTCTTATAATGTTGCAATGTTACATAATATTTTCACTTAACCATCGTCCGAAATATTCACACGTTCTTTGAGTTAAGTCAACATGAAAATCGAGTGATTGTTGATGCAAAAAGTATCGTTGAAGTATCTTTCTGTATGTAATAACTAGTAACACAATACCTGCCTTATATTGAGCTGAACGGGTTACCTTAACGCCATTTAGACATGAATAACCATCTTTAAAATGGTTTTCTTTGTCTATTCGAGCTAAAAATTTTGTCTGTTTGTCTATGCAAGCTTTTTTTTATAGAGTAAAGGTGACAAACGAGCACACAGTCCACCTGATGGTAAGTGGATGTTGTGGCCTATAGACATCAGCATTTATCTCGTTTCAAAATGCTCGAAACGAATCAATATGCAGATGCGTTGTCAATCCTGAGGACTAAGATTCCTCGCTTGCTTGCTTCGTTTTCAGTAAAAAGGGTTTCTCTATAATCTTCAGAATGGTCGAACCGATGGTGTTGAAACTTTACGAACATGTTGTGAACAAAGTCAGAAGGGATTTGGGTTATATTTATTTCGAAAAACTTAGTTTTTTTTTAACCTAAAAATCGATAAAATAAATAATCTATGATTATATTAAATCTAAATAACTAGACGAAACCGGGGCGCGTCGCTAGTCTGTCACAAATGCCCTGAATCTAAATTAAAACCCTGCATAAAAGATGTTTAAATCTACTCTACCCATACACAAATAATAACCGTATTTAGTTTTACAGCAGCTAAATTTTACAGTCGATCTTTTACGACCACTTGATGGTGAGATAGCACTACAAAAACCACTGCTATCGGTAGTGTTTTATTGTGTTGTTTTTCGTACAGATGCACAAGCTCCCCTTTACTGTTTCCGAAGAGATTACACAATCTCAACGCGCATGCGTGTTTAATTAACTTCGACTACGTTGGTGATGTTCTCATTTTATTTATATTGTAGTCGGTTGTACTACTTTTTTTAATTTTACTACTCGTTGGGGCTTGTTCCCTGAGGATAAAAATTATGGATACGTTACAGCCATGAGCGCACGTTGAACGTAAACGTGATAAACACATCCTATTCTATAATATTACCGTTACGTGTTTAAAAAAAAGTTGTGACACTGACATCGTGATACCTAGTGTGATACTCGTATGTATAAAAAATTAAACAAGATAAGAACTAAATAAAAATAAGTGCTATTCAACATAATATTAAATCAGTGTCAACATTAACTGTCCTGTTCAAGACATAGGTAAATATTATAAAAAGGTGTCTATGATTATAACTAACTAAGTCGTATCAAAAGTAAATGCGATGCAAAGAAATTTTACAAGTTTTAAGATTTTTATTTTTGATAGGATAACAAATTGATTATGGCTTATATCATTTCACTCACCAGATGCGGTAAAGTTTTTTGTTACGCAATATCATTTAATTGAGAAAGTAAGTTTTAAATACGAGTTTATCAGTTTCTAGAGTATTAAATTAATACACAAAACACTGATTCAGTGATTTGCTCTTTAATTTTTTTGCACATTTAATGTCTTTTTGAATTTATTTTTTTACTTTTATGAATCTCTGTGGTTTGGGTAATTTATTTTTAATCTAATTAATACAAAATATAACTAATAACAAGGAAGAAATATTAACCTGTACATTTTTCGTACAAATTAACAAATGAACTTCCCCTACCTCTATACTCCATGTTCCCCACTACGAATTCTGTCAAATATTACCTAATTTTGAAGTGGCGCCGCCCTGGGCCCTGGTGTCAGAAAAAGTCGATGCCCTCACTGAATGAGAGCTAATAATCTTCCGCTCACCAGATGTCGCTAGTTGACACTGAGGTGATGTTTTTTGTTACACAAAGTCATTTAATTGAGAAGTTAGTCTTAAATAAAAGTCAATTTCTAGAGTATTATATTAACACACAAAGCAATGCCTCAGTGATTTGCTCTTTAGTTTTTTGGCCATTTTAATTCTTTTTTTAATTTTTCTACTTTTATGAATGGTTGTTGTTTGGTTTGAGTATCTATTTTTAATGTAAAGCAAAGTTACGGCCTATATACGTCCCACTCGTACCTATACCTATTCGTACTTTATTCATATATACGTCCCCGCTCACCTACGCCTTCGCCCTACGTCACGATCCTGCCGATTAAAAATTGCGAGCAGCTGACTGCATTCCGTCTAAATTTGGTACACTCCAACAAGATAATGGTAAGCATCCTATTTATTTTAACGTCTTGGTATGCTACATTTACTGATAACATATTTTCTTTACTTTGACTAGTTAATATGCCAGTGAGTAACAATTTCACTTAGTTTCTAATATTCTTTGTATTAGGAACTAAGTGGAATTATTCAAGTAAATAATAAACGACCTTACATATAATTTTATTTATTATAGAGCCGCGGGACGGTAGCTTAGTTAAATGAAATAAATCAATTTAAGTTTTTATGAAATTAATTAGTCGCACGATAAAAGGTTTTTGCAATTACCTCATCCAAGTATATTATGTCAGTTATATAATATTCTTTATTTGAAAGTTTAATCCAAAAACTACATTTTGGATTGCATATATGTATTGAGCAATTAACCAAAAAAATCTACACAATGTATAGATTTTTTTTTAGTAGAGCCGCGCTGCAGCTATGTTCTGTAGCAATGGGGTAGGACCACGCTCTCACAGAATTAAGCGAATATAGCGGCTTCATTCAGAGTTTCATGGTTGTAGCTTGAATAGATCGGCTCGAACAGGGTAGGACCACGCTCTCACAGTATAATACTAATGTAAAGTAGCAGCTCAACGCCATGGGTGATAACACATCTGCGTTTTAAATCTTAATCGAGTATAAATGTAGATCTTTATGGGCCGCAGCATCCACTTACCATCAGGTGGACTGTGTGATCGTTTGTCACACTTATTCTGTAAAAAAATGCGTTTGTAACTTGGATTTTTAAAAAAAACTATATCGTACAGGTTTGTTTTTCGTCATATTTATTCGTTCTTATGCCACACGTAAATATCATTTATATTCAGATGACCCCCAAACAAACTAGATAATAATTTAAATTATTTTTATTGTGTATTATAATTTGTTGCTTAGTGTTAAAATAAATAATTATAATTAATTGGTGATACGGACACGATGTATAGTTTCGATAAGGATTTGTGGCACGTAAGAGGGCGTGCGCGCGTGGAGTCCGAGACGCAGGAGGATGCTGAAGAAAAGCGTAGGTGTTTGCTTTTCATGTTATAATTTTTGTTATTCATCATAATCATCGTCACCATCCGTATGCATATCATTTGCCTTCCAATCCATCACCCAATTTTGTGCAGTGGCTTTCGTTACATGCGGCTATAAGACAATGTTAACTAAAAAGTGGCGCAAAATACTCCAGCCGGTGATTAGGGCTGGGGGGGGGGGATATTGAGAGCCCATGTCCATGTCATTAATTTTAACGGGCTAGTAAATAGGAATACAGAAGTGCGTTAAATTTTTATGTAGGTAATTAATTGAATTTGTACAATTACTTATACAAAAACGTATATTGGTGCCTTTGAGTAGTCAAAGGTAAATGCATAGTATTATTATAGTTTTTAAAAACATGTACTCGCCGACAAACGGATGGCAGTTAGCCGAGATGCTTTTTTTTAAATAAATAAAGTAAAATAGTCAACTGTGTAACGTATCAAGCCTGTAGTGGTGGTGAGGTGTAAGAATATCCCGTAGGTGTCTTAGAAGGCGACAGGGGGAAACTGAGCCAGGAGCAGCATCTTACTGATAAGAACAAACTTGCCATGCGTGGCAACTGGCAAATATGCTCCCTATGAGACAATCTATGGGAGGAGGCTTTGTTCATTAATGAACTTTTGATAGGTTGACATGATACTATGGTAAAGTAAAATTAAAATACAGAATAAAATATAAAACCATCTTAAATCTTCTACAAAAATATTCTGTGTTTAAAGTTTTTATTATTAAATCTTTTCAAAGAAATCTCCACCAGCGTCTATAAAAATTTCATATACGTATGAACCAACTTTCGAGACACTTTCCGGTCCGCCTCTGACCTCCACTACAGCCTGCTTGTACGATGCTAATGCGTCTTATGGCGATGAAAACTTTTAGTTAAAAAGAAGAAAAATTAAAAAAAATTATTTTCGGAAATCGCATGATGCTAAATCAGTGCTGTAAAGAGGGTGACACAAAAGCTTAACCGGTGTGGTACAGGAACTCCCACGTGTTGAGTACAAAATGGGTGAGCGTGTCGTCATGGAGTAACAACGGTAGCCCTCATAGCCTCGTGTTCGCTCTCGCTTGTTGTCGACAATAGTGAACACTTCTGACAAGCATTTGATTGTTACCATTCGGCATTGATGTTACTTCGATCTCGTAAAGCAATTGAGGTGTCAATTGACTGGTGGTCAAAGTGAAGAAACTTACGATCTAATTCTTTCCTGAGCTTCTCGATTGCTTCGCTTTAGTGGGCATTGTTTCGTTTTGAAACAGGTAAAACGAAAGAAAGTATCGATTAATCCAATATTCATCACAATTGTAACGATGTTACAAACGCCCGAGATGAGCCAGCTTCAAATTTAGTAATTATGTTGTGGTATTTAGGTGCCATTTCTCTTCAGCGGTGCCAAGTTGAGTGTCGGTATATCGAAGTGCTGAAGTGTTTCTACAGTGGGGCTACGATGGCTATCCGAGTAGAGATTCGTAGTACGAAACCCATAGAACCGCAGAGAGGTGTAAGACGAGGTGACGTCGTATCCCCGAAACTTCACCGCAGCGGTGAATTGGAAGACGTTTTTAAGCTGCTGAACTGGAAAGGATACGGTATTAAGGCGAGTACATCACTCACCTGCGATTTGCCGACGATATAGTCCTTATGGCGGAATCGCTGGAGGACCTAAGCACCATGCTAAATGACTTCAATAGTGCCTCCCAACGGATAGGTCTTAAGATGAACATGGGGAAACAAAGATCATGTGTAAAAACCCATGTTACACCTATGCCGGTAGTTGTTGGGAGCAAACCTAGTTGGACTTACCTAGTCCGATAAATAGTCTGACTTCAACCGAGAGGTCATTCGATGTATTCAACTCGGCTGGGCATAGTTCGGGAGATTATGACACCGCTTCTTATCAGGTATACCTCAAAACTTAAAAACAATATTGTACCACCAGTGCGCGTTGCCTGTGATGACTTATGGAACTGAAATGTGGTCCTTCACTGCTGGCCGTATGAGGAAGCTCAAGGTCGCTCCGAGAGTTATCGATCTTCATAGCCCTCTGGATATGCTCTGGGTTTCTCTGCGTGACTGACTTAATTAAAAACTTTTTTTTCCAAAACGTTCTACGTGAATTGTCGTAACTATATTTGGAATTGGAATGTACCTACTTAATAAATACTCCTTACTTTTTTAGGTCGGCGACTTGTTACCAGTGCATGTCCGCTATGGTTGAAGTCATTTATTTTAATACAAAGATTTAATTTATGTTAATTATGACACTGATAACTTGTTTGAATTTACAGGCGGACATTGATATGAAAACCTACTTTTGGGTTTTACCGCAGTCAAATTGAGGCCATCTGACAAACTTCATTTATACAGACGGGTGGACTGCCGAATGTCTAACGTACAAAACTTCCGGCGTACCTACCAACACCAATGTATTGAAGCTATCTGTGAGACAATTCGTCTGCCAAGAGTGTCGATTACGGTTATAAAATAGACTGGTTTGAGTCTAGCGATAAATACATTTTGATTACAATCTCTTCTTTGTTAGCTTCTGACCTTAGCGCCTTAAGAGCAGCGTGCAGACAGCAGGCTTTTGTTTATAAGGACACACCGTAAGGTCACGAGCCGGCGATAATTTACGATGCAGACAACACGTTCGATTCTCGTAATATATGTATCTACATAACAGATAGCGTCTTATGCTATATGTATATCAGGAAATACTAAGCAGCAATGACTAAATGTAAGGGACTGCTAAGCTAAAACATCGTGAATTACTATCGGCGAATAATATTATTGATAATATTCTTTATTTCAACAAGTAATACCACAAAATACGGTCCTAAATCACTTGCGTCTATAGACTTCCTATAATTTGGTGAAATTTGGAGCGCTTTGCATTTGAAATTAGCAATCTACCACCTGCAGGGTTAATTTTTTTCATTTTTTTTTATTCTCAGACATGCAGGTTTCCTTACGATGATTTCCTTCACTGCCGAGCACGTGGTAAATCAAAACTTAAAATTGCAATTAATAATTTAATTGGTACCGGCGGGGATCGAACCCGGATTGCTCGCGTACTGTGAATTTTACAGCGAGCGCTAACCATCTAAGCTACCACGGCTCTAGATGCTAGGCAGTTTTTGAAAGGCCGGCCTCGGTGTTGCAGTTGTTCGTAGGCGGCAGTAGCCACTTACCATTAGTTGATTCGCATGACCTTTGCCCTTTCTTCTATAAAAATTAAAACATTTTTATACGTGGTGGAGCCATGCTGCAGTTATATTAGAAGTATAGTTGTAGCACGAATGGGTCGGCTAGACCGGGGAGAGACCACGCTCTCACAGAATACCAGCGTCAAATAGTAGCTTAATGCTGCTGTATTTCGTATGGTGGGTGTAGAGAACCGGAGACCCTTTTTACTGGAAAAGAGGCATTCCATCTTAGTCCTGAAGGCTGACAACGCATCTGCATTTTGATTCGCAAACAAGGAAATATGTAGATGTTTATGAGCCACAGCAACCACTTACCATCAGGTGGACTGTATGCTCGCTTGTCACACTTAATATAAAAAAAGGATATGAACTACAAACAAAAGATTAAGCTCTACGTATAATAATTGATTTCTTTTAATTTTGTACACTTAAGTCTGATCTCGTACAGAAAAAATTAAAGAAATAAATACATTACGTATTTAACTTAGGCCTCACAGTTATATTTACGAGAAATTAATGTATGTGTACGAAAAAACTGTTTTATTAATACGGTGATGTACACTATGTAAACACCAGAAACAAGCAAAAGCTAGATTTACTCAACCCCAAAGAGTTATTAATTCATTCATGGGAGAATGAATACGCTTTTAGAATAAGTCCAAGTCCAATAAAATATGCAGGGCGCATCAATTGAAAGATTTAAAAAAAAATCATTCATTCCATCTATTGCAGCCTATAAAAATCCACTGTAAGCGGGCTAGCAACCGTACTTTCTTATAATTTTAAGCTGTTATCAGGAAGACGCTGCTGCCCGTGTCCTGATGTGTTTTCCTATGTCGCCTCTCACGGCACCCACGGGACGAGATGGGATAGTGGATATTCTTACACCGTCACTACACGGGGTTAAAAATCTTACTAAGCAAACATTATTCAATAAGGGTTATTATACTACTAAAGGGTACATGATTGATTCTAAATGTTCACACTGTTTCTGAATGTTTTCATACGAATTGTTTAAATTTGAAAATAGTATATTGTAAATTATGCTTTTGAAAAAAAAGTCCCGCTGAGTCTCTTGCTGGTTCTTCCCAGAAGAAAAATTTTTTTCGGACCTTTTGTAAAGCTTAAATAAACAATATACGTATTATTGTAATCTATATTGAATAAAAATGATTCTATTCCATTCTATTCTACTCTGCTAGTGATGTTTCAATAACCCGCGATCGCGTCTAGCACCGGCCTTCATGTAATCTAAATAAGGCCAGGTTGGATCCAAGTTAATCTTGTTTGGTTTAAATGGAATCTGACGGAAAATGTAAGTTAAAAAAAAACTTGAAAATAGCAATCTAGTAAGGTACTTACGCTTAGGTAGTTAGCTACTTATATTGGCAGTATTTTTAAATGTGTTTGTAATTAAAATTAAGAATCAAAATGCAGATGCGTTACCACCTTTGAGGACAAAGATGGAATACCTAGTTTCTAGTAAAAAGGGTTTCCGGTTCTCTATAGTCACCATACAAAACACAGCAGCATTAAGCTGCTATTTTACGCTGGTATTCTGCGAGAGCATGGTAACACCATAATATGCTATCTAAATATACCACCATAATAACGATTAATAATTTTACATCGAGTGATACACTATTTCCGCGCATTTAATAAGCATTAAAAAAATTTACACAATTAGTATTACCAAAGCCCTTGTTCGCGTGGTTATAGAGATAAAAAACTGGGGTTTTTTTTTCAGTTTTTCTTAATCGTTGTTTTCTAGACTTAACTGAATATAGAGCAGGAGATTAATAATACTGCAATAAACTGTGCTGTCGGTGTTTTCCTATCTGATCTTAAGACGTGGAGATTTTGGGATTTTCAGTTTCTACTTCCTGTAAATTTTGCCATTGCAATTTTGTTACTAGGTTTTACTTTGTATAACGCTTAGCTCGAATACAATGCCACCCGGTGGTAAGCGGTGATGAAGCCAATAATGGTAAACCCCACCATACGTGGTAGAGCCACGCTGCAGTTTTATTTATAGAGTTATTCAAATGGGAACTCCGGGCCATTTCTTTTCTTTGGTTCCTCATGGTGCGAAATACGGGGTAGTATATTTAACGCCGCTATCACGGCGAGAAACCGAGTCTGTGCTATCGGCTTGTCGCTCATTAGAGTTCCCTTAACCGACGAGCCCGTATGCGTAGGTATATGGATGTGAAGGAGGCGAAATAGGTGTGTCAGGATCGTGCCAAATGGAAGTCTGTAGTCTCTGCCTACCCCTCTGGGTGACAGGCGTGAATGTTTATGTATGTATTATTCAAATGGGTCGGCTCAACCAAAGAAAGACCACTCACAGAATAACAGCGCAAAATATCAGCTCAATGCTGCTGTTTCGTATGGTGAGCGTAGAGAACCGGAGACCCTTTTTTACTGGATACGAGGCTTTCCACCTTAGTCCTCAGGGGTGTTAACGCATTTGCATTTCGATTTTTAATTAAGGATAGATGGAGCTGTCTATGGGCCACAAGCATCCACTTACCATCCGGTGGGCTATGTGCTTGCTCGCTTTATATAAAAGAAAATATCGCTCATGTAATAAAACCCTATTCGCCGGTGCCTTTCAGACACCTTGACGGAAAAACAGACAGATGGTGATAGCAATGTTGAGTTTCAGTACTAATCCTTTTATTACCGACTTCAAAAGGGGGAGGTATTCAGTTCTACTGTACGTTTTTTATGTATGTTACATCATAACTTTTCTCTAGGTGAACCGATTTTAAAGATCCTTTTTTTATCTACAAGCTGGTGCTTTTTGTGTGGTCCCATATAAATTTGTTCAAGATCTGATAAGTAATTTTTGAGTTATCTTTAACAATGCTTATTTAATTGACTTCGAATACATGGATTCGGTCTTATTCAAAGTCGGTTATCGTTGTTACGTACTGCGCGTTATTCTGTTTATCCACTCTAAAACATCACCCCAGACGTGGTGGATAATCGGAATTCGTATATTATTTTTCTTCCGAATTTCTCCCTCGCCTGTGTACAGTCGTTTATAGAAACCGTTTGTAGAATATTTTTGAAATAATGATGATAATATGAAATAAATCTTCTATATATAATATGAAATAATGGCTTTTGTGAATTACTATAAAATTACATGACTAAGGACGATAATTATGTGGCTGTTATGAACACATTCGTATTGCGTCACAGAATTACAAATTCATTAGAATCCTGGCTTAAAACTATTTCAAATGAAGTTACAGACAAACATCCAAATTTAGTAAAATTTTTGAATTGCTTCCTTTTTGCTAACACGTGTGTAGTAAGTAATAAAGAAATTTAGAAAACGATTGCAAATGTACATTAAAAGAGACGAATTTTTCAAGGATATATTATACAATTAAGACTATTCAATAACGAAATTAGTGATGGTAATTTCATGGAAATATTGCAAAATATATAAATTACCTAATATTATTTAAAACAAGGAAGTTTAATTTGGTTTAAATGCAATACGTAATACGATTTTTTGTGGTTATTAAAAATTTATGAATATTATTTTAAAGTATGAATATATTTTCCGTTGAACTGTACTTGGGGTGGAAAGGTGGATCAAGTATCAAAAAGTGAATTCCGATTATTCACCTCGTCTAGGTTGGTAAAACGAACACACGTTTCCGAGTATCCACCCTAGGGTGGATTTCACAGGGTGGATAACGGAATAACCCCGTACTGCAGCCTTTTTACCACATTTTTATGAACTCGCTTTCTTGTCTGTTGGGTACATATTTTGCAATTGATTTTAAACTAACTTCTCGATAACTTAGACTCTCTATAAACATAGCTCAGAATTGGATGGCAATACAATATTAATAAACTTTCTTGTCTACCTGTTTGTTTCTTTGTTTGTCGGTTCGGTACAAATTGAGCAATCGGTTTTAAACTAACTTCCCGATGAGTTTGAGATTTGAAACTTTAAATATAGCTCAGGAGTAAAAACGTGGTAAAAATGGTTGCCATTTTGAATTATAATTATTTACGTGTTGTATTATTAAACGACCAAAAAATCCAAAATTTTCAATTTTAAACCCTACCGATTTGTGCGTTAGCATGTCATTCAGTTTCTTCTATATTATATTACTGCTTGCTCAATATGGGAGCCCCTATTCCGTATACAGACACGCGTTCGTTTTCTTAATTCGCTTTTAATAACGTTACGAACATTAACCTCAAGTTAATGTTCGTCTTGTCGTTTGTCGCGTTGATAATGCGGTCTCTCAGTTGATCAAGGGTCGGCACTGGCACATTGTCGCCGTACACGATGCTCTTTATGTGCCCCCAGACATAATAATCCATCGATGCTATATCAGGACTCCTAGCTGGCCATGGAATTGGTCCTCCTCTGCCAATCCACCGGTGTCGATAATTTTCGTCCAGACATCGTCGTACTACACGACAGTGCGCAGGATCCCATCATGTTGATCGCTCGATCCTCGCTAGTCTCGAGCGGGGAACCGGTTGATAGCGGGTCGCGCGGGGAGAGATTCGCCCGCGCCGGCGCGCTGCCAGTCAGTCTGGTTCAAGCCGAGTTTAGATCAAGCTGCGCCCGCCGCGTCGATGAGTTAAATTGAAATCGTTACAACGCGCTCGATGGCCGCCATTGTGTTGCTATTTCGTTAATATACG
>DWHP01001255.1:0-16550 GCA_018247895.1 Parnassius honrathi
ATATAAGACAGCGTTTTTTTTTTTTGCAATTCTGGAAAAAGTAGAAGTCTATAGGCGCAAGGTCTGGTCAAGGTACAGCGGATGACGGCTTGAGGTTGAGGAGGTTGATGACAAGACTAGAGGTGTAACTTGGAGACCGCCTTGTGCAGTACGCGGTCGTGCGTTGTCGTGCAGGAGCGGGGGGGACGAGCGATTGAACAAAGCTGTTTGGAGACGTGAATCTTTATGTTTATGAACATCACTTTTCTAATGTAAGTTTTCGTTTAGGGTATTGTTTAGGTGCTGAACCGGGACCCAACCAACTTGATGAGCTCCTGTGATTGCTAAACAGAATCCATTTTTAGTTCATTTTCAGTTAACAATGCGGTTTAATAAATAATTCATTTGTTTGTGCGATTCTTGGAGCAGCGCAGGGCACGTCTTAACGCGTACTTTGGACTGGCAGACGTTGAGTTCGTGGGGCACTCATTTGTGAAACTTTTTATCTTTCCAATTTGACGCAAATGGACCAATATTGTTTTCATGCTAACGTCGAAAGCTGCTGCTTTTTCAGCCGTAGATTGAGTTGATTGAGTAGTGAGTTTCCGCAACCACCCAACCACACACCTACAATTCTTCAAAAGTTCTAAAAAAGTCGTCCAAAGTTTACGGATGACCACAATGTTCATTTTTTGGACCGAAATTTGCAAATCGGAAGTTGGTAAACCAATACAACGCGTGGTGCATTCATTTGTAGTATTTGCTCTGTAAATGTCATTGATGTTGCGTGTCGCTTGGGCCGTATTGTTGCCACGACGGTACTGATATTCCATAATTGCTCAAATTTTTAACGTATACATGATGACAAAAAAGATTCAAATGCGATGAAAACATGACACTTTAATTCCATGTTATAAATAAAATTAATTTCAAATTAGAATTCTTAGCCAAACAAAAATTATTTTGATTTAAAATGGTCAGTACTGCAGAACGGCAATTTCATAGGCAAAGACCTATTATAAACATGTAACGCGCAAAAATAGATTAACGTATAAAGTTACTCTATAATAAGTTGTTTAAGAAGTTGAAGTAAAATTAGTTTAGGTCGATAGATTCAATTCGTACTTCTACGACGACGCGAGCTTCAGCTACTTGTAACTTCCCTACAACAGAATAACATGGCGGCTATCTACGAGAATAAACGTAATACGTGTCTGTGTAAATACAGACAATAAAGTATTTTAAAATGCTATAGTCCTTATAGTAGCATCTTTTTGTTTAAATATGTTTTTTATAAAATAGACGGTTCCAGTATAAGTTTAAATGGATTACATATAGGGTGATCATACATATTATCTGAAGTTGAGATCGACAGCATCTTCCTGATTACAACTCAAAATAATTAAAAAAACTGTGGTTGCCAAGCCTTCAATCTATTGGTGAGAGCAATGGTCTGCATTGAAGTCTTGATCAGCTGTGATGATGATGATAATGATATCAATATGTAAAGCAGGAGTAAATTAGGAGTTTTATAAAGTTAGTTTTAAGATTTCGTTCGGGATGCAACCAGAAAGATTGGATTTTTAATGAAAAACTTACTTTCCTAACTGCAAAGAGTGTGGATTTACAGAGGACTTCCAATATTCATTGAAGCAGGTATATAAATGCATTTTATATAAGGTGGTCATACATATTATCTGAAGTTATCAACTGCACAGGGGATATTGTAGTACACTATTTCTTTGAAACCGTATTAAATATAAAGCTTATGCGAAGAGGAGCAGGAGGGGCTTATCCAGGCCGAATTTCAGTCACGCAGCCAGTTTCAGCGGAGGCTAGCCGTCTGCGCAGCACAGCTTTATAGTACACGCGTGTGTTCGCAAGCATAGGTGCAATCTCTATTCCCTCACTCTCACAGTCTGATGGTACAGCAATTTGACACGACGCTTTTAATGCAGATAGAGGAAAACGAGCACTCACCTGATGGTAAGTGAATACCGTCACCCATGCCAAAAGCCAGGAGAATTATAGGTGATTAAAGAGAGATCAGGCGAAGGATCAATGTCTTTACGTCCTCTCCGAGGCACAGGGGTATAATATCGCCAACCCAGTAACTGACTTTTTCTCCCATCCGGTATTCGAATCCAGAACTACGTTAATCAGCAATC
This sequence comes from Parnassius honrathi, assembly GCA_018247895.1. Classification (NCBI taxonomy): domain Eukaryota; kingdom Metazoa; phylum Arthropoda; class Insecta; order Lepidoptera; family Papilionidae; genus Parnassius; species Parnassius honrathi. The sequence goes on from DWHP01001255.1 coordinate 2,148, forward strand.
GCTCTTACGATGACTAGACCCACGAGGCGGTCAATAAATGTATAGGGTAAGTAAAAGTGTTTTATTATAAAAGATAATAAATAAAGAGAAAAGTGCTAAACGAGTGCCCACTAGATAGCGTAGCGAATATTTTGCAATGATTACGTGGGGTGAATGCATTTTTACAGTCTCCCTACAGGTCTACTACTATGCCGTGGGGTCGCAACCCCGAGGTCAGATCGCATCAGTATCGCTGCTGTCCATTGTTTGGAAACATCCCTTCGCCGATATACACACATGACATTGTGCACTAACACTTTAATATCCTACACGCATAATATCCAATTGGTAAGTTACTCAATGCAGTCAGTAATACGAGTAGATCACGTTTTCATTATTTACGTATATTTCTTCTTTTTAATAACCTTTTTGCGTTTTAATATTTTTGTTTATTTACAAATAAAACGAAAATAAATCGTATAATAAATTAACACAGTAATAAAAATATACCACAAGTACAAACTTATTTCAAAACATTTATCATTAAAAGTATTTTGAAAATAGGGGTTTTCAATTATAATAAACGTTGAATAACGCCTCACAAATGGTCGTTGTATACTAAAAATGTTTTGAAATAGACTAATTTTATGATTTTATCGAGCGTTTTATTTTATTTTATTTTTAAGTCCCTAAATTTCGAATCCCCGTAAATAAGGGTGCTGTTAAGTGACAGAAAATATTGGAAATTGTAATTGACTTAACAGAATTTATAAAATAAGTCTTGTGTAGAATTCATAAAATTAGACCATTTGTATACACGTAAAAGTCGTTAAATAAAAGTACAATATGTAAACTAGGACACTCTAGAGATAAAAACGAATCTAATAACCACTTAGACCCCAAAATTCATAGAGTTGTTCAGGCTACAGGTGTCACACACCTGTTAATCTTTATACATAACGCATGAATTCTGGGCGTTTTTGTCGTATTTTCCTATGCATTTGCTTCGATAAGATACGATACAAAGTTAGTACTCTTTATTGGCCGCCTTTCCTTCCAAGACAAATGTATCCAATATCGAAGAAAATAATGAACATCTTTCTAACTTTTAAGCTTCTATAGCGTGGTTACTACTATTAGTACAATTTGCCAAAGCTGGTATATGGAAATAAAACCTTTCTGGAAACAAGCTTGTTCGGGAGGGTAGAAGTCGTCAAGTCTGTATGTGAGACAATTCGTAAAGTCTCTCTAAAGCAACACGTAGAACTCATTTCCAATTTTATCACGTAGAGGAACCCCGAGCATAGACATCTCCATAGCTCGCTTAGCGACCTTGAGCTTCCTCATACGGCCAGCAGTGAAGGACCACGTCTCAGATCCATTAGTCATCACTTCAATTTCTTTCATTTTAGGTTCTTTCATCAGTTTAGTTTTATTTAATATTCGATCCTTACCGGGCGAATTGCCGTTTTTAAGGTTTTTTTATAGAATAGGGTGACAAACGAGCACACAGTCCACCTGATGGTAAGTGGTTGCTGTGGCCATAAACATTTACATCTATCCTCAATTACGAATCAAAATGCAGATACGTTGTCACTCGTAAGGACTAAGATAGAATGCCTCGTTTTCAGTAAAAAAGGTCTCCGGTACGCCACACTCACCATACGAAACAAAGCCGCATGAAGCTACTATTTTACGCTGGTATTATGTGAGAGCGTAGTCCTTCCCCGGTCGGGCCGACCCATTCAAACTCTACTACCAATACCAATATAACTGCAGCGTGGCTCTACCACGTATGAAAGGGCGTATGAAAGATGCTAGAAAACCATTCTTATTTCCCTCAGACTGAGGACCGGGGTATCTTCAGAATAATTTTAAATGAGTTACTCATATTTGCATGTGACTCCAACGACGCTGTGCACATCACTCCGCAGAACCTCTAAATTTTACTCAAAATCTCAGATCACCATAAAAAGATGATCATCTTGCAGACATTTCACGGCCCTTTATTATTCCGTGCGATCGTAAGAGGCGACTGAGCGAAACGCAACAGATCGAACAAAACAAAGACAGACTGACGAGATGGGCAGCATCTTCCTAATAACAAAATAATTTAAAAAAAACTGTGCTTGCCAACCTTCAATCTATTGGTGAGAGCGATCTTCAGCATTGAACTCTTGCTCGGCTGTGATGATGATAATGACGATATCAATGTGTAAAGCTAAGTAGGAGTTTAATAAAGTTAGCTTTAAGATTTCGTTCAGGATACTATGCAACCAGAAAGTTTAGATTTTTGATGGAAAAACTTACTCTCCTAACTGCGAAGAGTGTGGAATTACAGAGGACTTCTGACGTTCATTGACGGAGTGTGTGAATGTTAAAGTAAATCGCTGATGAGAAAATAAAATTAAACCTCAATGACGTGTGCTTGGCCCAGTCTATACTGTCGAATCCTGCATCAGGAGCTTGGATGCTTTTACAAGATTTTTCATATACGCCTTGTCCATATCCGAGGATTTGATTCTTTTTATTAGAATACGACGTTAGGTCTCGAAACTATTTAAAGATAAAATTTTCTAAAAAACAGAGCGGTTAAGAAAGTAAGGTAGATATAGCTTAAGATTCAAAAATTCAAAACTTTAATTTGCATCGAACATGAGTGGCATGGCGTAATTTTCATACTCGAGCCCCAGTGAAATTATTGACTGCAATTTGAAATGCCGATTAACTTACTAAGTTTACTAAGTAAAGTTACCAAGTATAGATAAAGTAAGTAATATACTAAACCAAAATATCTATGATTATATTCATAGCGCCGTAATCAACTATTGAATCGCTAATTTTTCAAATTGTTTAAAAAATGTCTAACAATAAACGATTTAAACATTCACTTACAGTTAATAAAAAATCTTATAAACGCTACGTCAAGCTTATCAATCACTTTAAAAATTCTTATTTGATCCCCGTATTTAATCAAATAATCGCTTAAGCTGGTCGTGGATAAGAAAAACAGGATGACGCAAGGACAATAAGGTAGTATAAAATTTTCATTGAACAGAGAATTTGGAGGGAACATCAGGGGAGGGCGGGGCCTCCTCCCGGTGTAATATCCAAGTGAAGCCGAGTAACCAATAAATTACAATTTGACACATACAAAACCCCACTGTAGTACCTACACGTAGCAACGAATTATTTATTACAAACATAAATTGATCCCAACATTGATACCTAATTGCTGAAAACTGTTTTCTGGAACTATAAATATCTTGAAAATTAGCTAATAAATAAATTACACTAAAATACTACGCACTTAATACGTAATATGAAACATTTGAAATTAACATAATATATTGATGAGTTTCAGTCAACATAAAACACAGTATTGAACTAATAATTATCTAAAAATTATTTTCGAAAGATTGATACTAATTACATTACAGAATATTTGCTGACCCTAATCGAATATATGGGCAGAGTAGACCCTTAAGTCTGCACCCCGTGGGATGTAATAAAATTTGCATACTTTTAATCAAGGGCCGTGTCGCGGAGAAGTTTGCCAATAACGGGACGCTGTGATCGATCTGATGCCCCGACTTGTCGTCGCATTACAGCGCTGTTTGTTGTGCTAATGTACACAGACGGAATATGAGGCCTCATCGTTATACTATTTTTTTAAATTTTCTATTTGAACCTTAGACATGAATTTGCGTAGATCAAGACTTTCTTTGTTTTAAAGGATTTAAAATATAATATTTATCCAGCTGCCCAAAAATATTTATTCGACAAATACGATAGAGGTGTAATTAGCATACTACTATGCATTTTAACCATGATTTGTTTGAAACTTACTTCGTTATTAAACATGTATATAAATTAGAAAAAATAAAAGACATCCTATTTAAAAATAGATGAAGGGAAAACTTTGTACCTTCTGTAAGCATATTACGCGCACGGAGGAGTGAGAGATTTGACATAGTTAAAGTTTTAATGGAGAAGGAGTGCAGAAAGCTATTTTTTTTGTATATAACCATTCATTGGTTAGTTTCATACTGCCAATGTCAAACACATACGATGACATTCAAAGGTTTATAAAGCGGCCTTTGGAACACTTTCATGCAAAAACTATGATCTTGTACTTCAGTAATTATCTAATTTTTAAGACAAGAATAAATAATAGCTTTTAACAGCAAAAAGACGTATTAACGCAATAAGTAAATAATTAGCGCAAACTTCAGCGCATTTAGTATATTTTTTTAATTATATTTTCTTTTAGCCAAAGTTATTACACACGATTACCTTATTACGCACATGAATACGACTTTCTCGTGGTTTTATCACACTAGATCGCACTGGACTAACGACTTATTAACTGTAAATAATGGATTATGATTTTAACAGCTTTATCCCGTCTATAGCTTGTTAATATTTAAATAGTAATTAACAGATTGTTTTGAACATATATAAGCACCGATTTATATACTTTTTGACATATAAGTCTGTCATATGTTTACATTCATACTTTCATCTACAAGTCAAACACTTAATAATCTGTGGTCAAACAGTCGAGTATATAATCCATGATATAATCACTATGTTTTAGCATACATCAGAGATCGTCACCAATTTGATTTTGATTATATCGCGTTCAATTTAGTTATTTTTTACTTCCGATGCTCCTTGTGCTTTACAGCACCCTTGATCGCGGAAGGAGTCCTGAGCGACTACTAGTTCATATTTTAAACTACGTGTCATTGTACATTCGACATGACATAAACACATAAAAGTTTGTTTTTAAATATGTTGATAAACGTGCACACAGGCCACCTGATAGTAAGTGGATGATGTGACTAGTAGAATCCCACATCTATCTCCGATCAAGACTCTAAATACGGATGGGTTTGTACCCCTAGTAAAAAGGATCACCGGTCACTTATCGATATATCACAATATAATATAATACAACATTGTTATGCTGCTATTTCATGCTGGTATTCTGTGACAACGTGTTTGAATTAGTTCGACAGGAGATCCCTGTCGAGATGATTCACTTACCACTTTTTCACATCACTCATTCGAGTTGTAAGCACATTAAACTACAACGAGGCTCTACTCTATTCCCATGTGTAATTTTTCATCCACGTAAAAATATTTTTACATTAATATAACACTGAAAATGTAAAAAGAACCGATACCGATGATATTCTCCAGCTTTAAGTGAAGCGTTAATTTTATCCTTTCTTACACAGAAATTTTAATTATAACGTTATATTATATTATTTCACTCTGATAACTATTTTTTTAAACTTTAATTTTGTATTTAAATAAACAAATACATACAAATAAATTTTTAACTACCTGCTAAGAAAATTTAAAATTTTCAAAAATCGAGAAGTTATTGTTTTTACCCCGTTTTTCGACCGGACTAACTCAGATCGGTAGATTTTGAGAAATCTCAAAAATAAAAATTTTGAAAAACTGTTTTTTTAGAATAACTTTTCAAGGGCTTTACCGATCGATTCCAAATATTCGTTCGTGAGATATCAATAACGAAATATTTTTACAAAAAATTGATTTTTTTAAATTACTCCGATATTTCATATTCAACATCATAATTTGGTGGAGCGCTTTGCATTAAAAATTAGCGGGTTCCAGAGATAGCCTGCAAGGTCAACCAATTTTTTTAAATACAATATTAAAACTGTTAAGGCGTGGTTGCACTTCAAATGGTTCAAATATTGTACGCGAGCAACCTAGGTTTAACCCTCACCGGCACCAATGGAATTGTTAATTGCAGTTTTAAATAGTTTTTTTTTGACATGAAGTGAAACATCGTGAGGAAGTCGTCATGTCTGAGAAATCAAAAAATATTTCAGGCAGAGGCATGTAAAGTCCGCAAACACGCACTGGGATTGCGCGGTAGAGATTTCCGAGCTCTAAAGTTGAAATTAGAAAAAACTTGTGCACAAGACTAAGACGTATAAAAGCTGTACCTTTATGGTTTAAAACATATATTTTCTCAAAAGATTTACAGAGAAAATATCGTTAGAAATAACTTACAGAGAAAATACTTAATTTTAACTTTTATTAAAAACTACAGTATATCTAATATCGAAAGACTAAATGTTGCAAGCGCAATCCTGTAGAGTAATTTGCAATAAATTAGCCTGCTTCTAATATAAAACGACAAAATTCCGGCGAAGTATCACGGCCCCAACAGTCGTGCCAGCCCGCCCGCCTGTCCATCTTCGCTCCACATTAATCGTGTTTAGTTAGCGGATATTGACGGCGGAAATTCAAAGGCAATCAAATGAAAATAGAGTTGGTAAAAAAAACAAAGAAAACAAACCGACAGGCGTCAGTCCAGCAGCAGCGCATCGCTTCCCGCCCTCACTGCGCCGTGCCACATGCTGACCGTACTCATACGTTACACGATTTTAAATTGTACATAACTGAAATTCCGATCTGTCGCGCACCCACCCCGCGCTATGAAATGAAACGAAATAAAACTAGGACGAACGGCGCGCTCGGAAAAATCAAAATCGAAATTAAAAATAAAAAGCTTTCCCGATGCGAGCGAGGGAGGTGGATGCAATGTTTGCGGCCGTCATTCGATGCAGTCTGCAATAAAAACACGCGCCGACGTCTACGTGTATAAATATGTGTGATGAGATTGATTGGAAGTGAATATGTGTGGGTGGGGGGTGGTACAGGAATCGAAGGTGAGCGCCACTAAGACTGTAATCGGTTTTGCCCGGGGCGCGCCGCACCGCTCACAATTAAACTTTGTTTGTACGTGTGTCGCTAGAGATTAGCCACAATGCTCTTTTTAAGTGGACCGGCTTCAGTCTCGTATGCAATTTAAGAATCCGAGGTACTACAATTTCGACTGTTACGTGAAAGTTTTACTGTTCGTTTAGCGAATGCAGTAAACCAAAATAATTAAACATGTCTCTTGTTTCTTTAAGTGAGCTGTTTCTTTTTTCCCTTTTAGAACAAAATTTGGATTCCTAACTAATTTATTTTTTGAGATAAAAATCGTAATAAAAACGACCTAAAACTGGTAAAATTTGACGGTTTCTCATTTCATTATTTTTGAAGAAAAAAAAGCAGTAAATATTTCATACTCTATTTAGTGAGATGAAAATGACACCCCACATACTAATGTAAAACAAAAATCGGTTCGTTTTTCATGTATGAAAAAAGATAATTTAATTTAACTTTAAATTATATTCAATTTTGAGTTAACGTTCTACACCATATTACTCAAATTTATGGCTAGCAACTCATTCAGTCTATTAAACTAGAGATCCGTGACATACGAAACGACACAAAGACCAAAGTGACAATAATACCGCACCGAACGAGTAAAATAAAGCCCATTTTACTCGTTCAGTGCGGAACCATAAAAATGAACTAAATGTACTTACTAACTGGCTAATTATATACTAATTATAATATTTTGGTTTTTGAAATCCGTAGTTTCTATACATATTTTCTAAACTTAAATATTCATGGATAGTTTGCAAATACCATTTAATTATTAAAACCGTCATTATCTTCCAACATACTTTGTTCATAAAAGGAAAAATACAACGGATCGGTTATAGAAAAACTTACAACACATACTATTACTATACTAAAATATAACGGAAAAATATAACGGATCGGGTATAGAAAAACTGAAAAAACATACTATTACTTTACCAAAATATAACAGAAAAATACAAGGGATCGGGTATAGAAAAACTTACAAAATATACTATTATTACTATACCGTATATTATTATATATTATATAAACGACGGACTGGTGCTGATAGCATTACAAGATCAAGAGCTCAGCTTTTCGCTCACCAACCGCCTGCAAACCAGCGTCATGTTTACAAGCATCTCTTGCAACAGCTCTTATCACAAGTTATGTTTGCCTTCTGACATATTTTTTGAAAACCTCATATCCGATAGTCATATAGAAGTTTTATCGTGGCTAAAAAAGAAGAAGATTCATTATTCATTATTCATCAACATTAGTTCCGCCAGCCCCTAAGCAATATTAATAAGTATTGGCTTAACAAAGAACTTTCGAAGGAAATATAAAGGCAGTGCGACGAATGCCCATATATCATCTGGAGGGGCGCTGATCGCCTTCAATTATGGCATTAGCTTTCATGCTTAATTTTATACAGCAGTTAATACGTCCCCCAAATCATTCACTTCACATTGCCAACACTTTTAATGCGATAAGATTATGTCGGGTACAATTTAACAATTTTTAAATAAAAATTATATGCATCATCGTCATATGATTAAAGCCTAGAAACTCACTTCCCCAGTTGAATAGCAACTCTACGTATATAGGAGAAAGGATATATTTTGGTAACAATTTATAACGTTATATTTACGTATTAATGATCAAGATCAGTTTTAAGTTAAAATTTTATTCAAACAACTATAACAAAACATTGATGAGAAAAATTGCTATTTTATTTATTGAAGGCTGTAATGATTTTTATAAAAATACTTCATTAATCTTGCGTATTGCATATTAATTGTTTTTTTAAAACCTTGATATTTACCATTTACTTAAACAGATAAAAGAAAAAAACAGTGTGTAGAGCTACTAGACATGTCAAAGAAATAATACAAGAGCCTCCGTACCTACTTCAATCAATCAATCAGCCTCGACATAACGGCTACAACCGTAAAACGTTCAGGGGCAAGACAAAGATAATTCCCGTTTAACTTCCGTTTCCAACTTATCGAATAATTTAACTGAACATTTATTTTTGCGCGCTCATCAATCAAGCGCGCTCGCTCTCAGTCGATAAGCCTCGCCTCGACGCCGAGAAATGACTAGGCATTACATAAATCCCCTCGGATGATGAAAAGTGAAGTCTAACAGATAAGAACCGACAAAAAGTTACGATGAGAAATGAATCGCGATTTATATCCGACCAAGGCAGCGCCGCAGTCTTCGAATAAAGCGGCGCAAGCAGCCGCAGTAGGCCCACTTATAATTTTTTTCAGCAAAGCTTACCACTTTGAGCCGAACATAAATCACGACACTTTATTTAATTCGCAACATTCAATAAGGAATATTTATTCATACCATATGGGTTACGTTATGTAAAGATAACTAGTTATGTTATTATTTGTTTGTGTCTCTTTGTGAGACTGTGAAGTGCTCACTAGGGTTTTATTGCTTCTGTAAATTCATTTTTAAGCTTAAGACACTATCCTAAACAAAAAGCTAAGGTTAAACGAAAGTTTTCCCCGGGCGGCCATTATTAAGACAAATAGTACAATACATAAGCCTATCTCGACATTTATTTTATCACGGGTTCGCATCACGCTCCGCTGTTCCCTGTTATGATACGGCCCGTACCTGAGTGGAGCTGAAAGAAAAGCTATAAACCTGGCCGAAGCATTTCTTCCGGCGCGCCGGAGCGTCGCGTACGCGCGCCGACTGCCAAGCAGTCCCCCCTCGCGTTGCGCTCACCCTTCCCAGCCCCGCGATCTCCACATCTGCCGACCATATTTTCCACTTTATGTGTGACAGTTGAGGTAATATTGAGACTCTCGCCGCTCTCTGATTGGACGAAAAATACACATTAAAGGAACCTGCCGGTTGCGAACGAGCGATTCGAAACTGTATTCCCGTGGAAAATGTCGGAAAATATTGTATTATGGGGGTGGAAAATTGCCACCCACCTCGCCCGTTCGCTCGACTCCGACAAAAACTGTCGAGTATTTGTTTTTGATGAAAACGATTTATTATTCTACGTGGGTTGGAGGCAATAAAGATAAGCCGGCAAGGTGGCGGAGCCTTATTACGGCTAACCCTCGCCTTTGTTTCCTTATAAAGAATAATAAATGATACTACCACGATCATTCCCTAAGTTCTTAATTATTTATCGATAACACGCAGTTCACTTCATAAATTAGAACCATAAAATTAACCGTGTCTTTGCTAGAATTAAGATTTCATAACACCGTCCAACCAAACCAACCATAATATTTGGGTCTTGTAATCCTATAGAACAAAATATCACAATATTACAACAATTTTATTAACTACTTAATCATTATTCTTCAAAATGATAACAAAACTAAATATTAATTACTGAGTTAGATTTTGAAGTTTTTCTCTCTTCATCCAACTTTCATTTTCCTAAACGAAAATATAAACACCGTACTACAACGTACGGTACGTAACTACAAAACATTACTTATTGAGTTATAGTAATATGTTCCTCGTACATCGTGATACTATTCACCCTTGATATTATTCACCCTTGGTGAATCACAGCATCTCTGATGTAAATCCAAGGACCCCTACGGGGCGCACGCGCCGCTTGTCACTAAATTTTATCATACTTTGAAATATTACCACAGCGACAGATATTTTAGCTGTTCCATCATCTGCCGCAATTTGTCACTATTAAACGACACCGCAAACTAAACCGTGTTTGTGAAATTAATATGTCCCATAATTCAATATTTAAGTATACACCTAAAATATAAAATTAAAAAACACATTCCGTCTTTATAAGTTCTTTCTTTTTCAATAGTTTAATACCTTCTCCTTGTTCTTAATAAAATAAGTAATGTCTTTCCTAACGTCATTTACGTAGTAGAGCCATACTGTAACTATATTTTAATTTTAACACTGGGGAAGGACCACGCCTTTATAGAAAACTAGCGTAAAAAAGCAAATTAATGTTGCTGTGATTCGTAAGGTAAGTGAAGAGAACCCGAGACCCTTTTTACTGGAAACGAGACATTCCATCTTAGTTCACAGGTCGACAACGCATCTGCCTTTTGACCCTTAATTGAAGACAGATGTAGATATCTATGGGTCACACTTCTTCTATAAAAATCAATATTAGAGACCTTATCACTTGTAGGTACTTACTAGTACTTAGTAGGTACTTACGTACCTTTTATTCTAAATTAATATCTAAGGAACTAAGCCTTTCCGATAAATTTCTTTTGACGAAAAAGTGTATTGGACTAACTATTTGATTTAAAAAGTTTAGTAACCGTTTTCCGATAAGCCTTTGGTACCAAAGACCACATACGGATACATTACTTTTTGCAAAATTGTAAAAAAGACCGACGAGTAATATCTACCAAATTGTCTTGCGTATGTGAACTATGAAAACGCCTTTCAGCGACGCCAGGTTGACTGATGTTATGTCGAAGTACTAAAGTGTTTGTGCATTAATGTTACGGTACTTATCCGCGTACAAAACCAGAGTACAAAACCAATACAACTGCAGAGAGGTGTAAGACAGGTCGACATTTTATCCACAAATATCTTTATGAGGTTTTCAACTACTGAATTAGAAATGATACGGTATAAACATCACTCATCTTCGATTTTCTAACGTTATAAAGCTATTGTGACAGAATCACTGGGGGACCTTAGCACTATGCTAAATAACCTGAAAAGTGTGTTCCAGTGGATCGTTCTTTAAATGAAAATGACAAAGGCAAAATTTATGATGTATCGTAAACTGTTGGGGATACTACGCTCAGAAATATTGACGAGTATGTTTACCTAGGGCCAATTTAAAATGAGTCCAACTTTGACCGAAGGGTTAATCAACGGATCCAACTCGGTTGGGCAACGTTCGGGATATTGCGACATATTTCTTGTCACGTGTTTTTCAAAACTTCAAATCAAGAGGATTCAACCAATGCGTGTAGCTAGTTCTGATATATGAATTTGAGACATGGTCGATCACTGCAGGCCGTACGCTTATAAGAAAGCTTAATATTGCTCAGCGAGAGGAGAGGCTATGCTCGAATTTTCTAACGTGATAAACTTCTTAATGAGGATACAACAATCTAAGGAAAATAAAAGGGCTCTACCTATACACGCACGCATTTTTCAATATTGGAAACAGTTAAAAGTAAAAAATGTTAAAAATAGTGTACTTAACTACAGATTCGTGGGTTTAAAGTCCGGACTTATTAGTTCTTGCTTTAGTTGTTATTTTGTACTCGATATTACCATGTTGCAGCATATTATGTTTGAAGCAGAAATGAGTTGTCTCGACCAGGGAAGGACCAAGAATACCAGCGTGAAATATCAGCATAATGCCACAGTTTGGTATGGTGAGTGATGAGCACCGGATACCCGTTTTTTATCTTAGTCCTAAGGAACAATGTATCTACATTTTAATTCTCAATCAAGAATAAACGTAGAAGTCTATGGACCACAGCACTTAACACCTGACCAACTAAAAACACACTGGTTAACACCTGAGGAAAACATCGTTGCGGATCTTACTGAGCTCCATGACCGTATCATAATTGAACGGAATCATGTTTCCTTCAATAAAGTGTTTTTAGGTATAAAGTTTTTTTTTTAATAAAACTACTTATATGGATTATATCGCGTTTACTTTATCATGTTTTTAACTTACGATGTTTTGAGAGCTTCGTAGTACCTACGGTCACGGAGTAGACTAAACGCGAAAAATTCCCTAAGAGATGGTTTATTCAACGTGCAGTAATCGCGCAAATATAAAACAATATTTATTAGCTATCCCTAATTTATAGTTTAGTTAAATTTTAATTTATAGATTTTATGAAAACTGTTAATCGTTGTTAATTCTATCAAGTCACAGTTCTGTCTATAGATGTGAATGTCTTTTGGTTTTTATTAATTCAATTATTAACGAAACATCATGACGAATATAAATGGTGAACGAACCGTTACATAAGAAATAATGTAAGAATTTTATAATGTCTAGAAAATTAATAAAATATTAGTACAAGCTGTCTATATTAACTACATAAATAATTTCACAGACCCCTAAATGACGTATAGCGGATGTGGTGTAAGTTAACTCGGTACTATTTAACCATCCGTTCATACAGCCGGGATGAAAAACACCCTCGATATGAAGAGTAATAAGGAAGGAGCGATGACACCAGAATAGAGAGAAAGGGTGGCAAGATACTCAACAGGGCATAACTCATAAATAAAATACAATATGGTGAGCAAAACATTGAATTATGCTGGTATTATGTCACATTTGGCCTTTGTGAATTAGTCACTGCATATCGCGAGGGGAACAGATTGGGTGCTCGTCGCTGTTTGTCAACCGACCGTAGCAATGTAATAATTTATTACTACTGTTTTTTTTAAACATTTGATTACACATAACATTTTTGATAAACTACAGACTGTATTCTATTTTCAATTTTAGAAGCAAATAAAGAATAAATGGAACCTGTTCTACGATCTTTAAAAATAATTTTAAAAATTGTGAATATATTTATTAATACATTTGTTATTTACACTAGAAATTATAAAAAAATTCTTCATCAGCCAGCAAATTTCATTGTTAAAAAATATGGGCTCTAAACCTTTGTTCAGAAAGAATTTTCGCAGTTTGATCGCTGTTTCCTGTTTTCGCAACATTGACGTTCGGCGTTTAAGAGATTTCCATCTGGCGTAACCTAGACAGTTATACTGCCACCCTCCGTAATCCAGGAGAACTTACAGTCATTTCTCATAGTCGCATTTAACGACAGCTACGAGACGCAGTAGGGTGGTTAATTCTTTAACGCCGTATTATGTGTCAATTAATTATTTAATTTACAATACAAAGATTTTAGAATCCTAAATAGACAAAGGATCTTTCAGCTAAGCCATAAAGGGGAAAACAGTAAGACCTATTCAGCGAAATCATAGAAAAGCACATAAATTGGCGCGCATTAACATTTCCTTTATCCTACGTGTCGGCGTATGACGGGGGCGCCGCTCTACGCTGGCGCGCGTTGCCGCCCAAGACAATAAATTTACATATTTCACCCCTCAAGCAGACCTTTTTTGCCATTCCGCAGAATTACGCACATATGGGAATATTCTGTTGAATATATCAGCAGTAAGGAGATATATTCCCAGAATAAAATTATCTCCTTTGCACATTTACGGATAGGAGACCATTATCCTGACACCCCACATGTCACTGATATACGAATATAAAATTATTGAATTTTCTTGATCAAGACTGGTTAATGCGTGGCAAAAATGCACGAAAAAATATTTAGTAGTTAGTTACTTAGTTTACGACGGGCTGTTTTCCGCAACTCGACGGCGATCCCGGCGTGCCGAGATGTTTAGCCCTGTATGAAGTGACTTCTGGATATATCAGCAACACGTGAGCCGCCGTTTCTTTCTCTCCCGTGCATGCCCTGCACAGGGGGCTATCAGAAACACCTATGGTGAACAAATGTTGGTTAAAAGAGCCATGTACTGTGATAGCACTTGTTACTATCCTGATCTGTGGCTTGTTCAGTCTCATTAGAACCTTTGTTAGACGACTGTTTACTTCAGGCAGGGCCTCCCTAGCTTGTCTACAGTCTACTAAATTTTTCCAAAGCTGAGCGTGTAAATTATTGAAGTATC
>DWHP01001256.1:0-16550 GCA_018247895.1 Parnassius honrathi
TGCTGTAAAGCACCCGAAACGTCGGGATAATAAAAATAAGTTAAAAGTGGTAATTAAACGCGATAAAATCCGTAAATGACAGTTTTATTTAATGTGTAGTATTCGCGTAAATTTAAGAAATCATTACAGGAAATCGTTAGTTCACTCATAAAAGGAAAAAAGAAAGACACTTGAAGAGTATTACTTAATATTAGTATTAGTCGAGAAGTATTAATTAATATTACAATATCATTAAAAGAAACTGTATAAAGAGGGTTAATTGTGTTGACAGCTGCTCCTGCTTCAAGTGATCTAAGTGTAACAATCGTGTAGTGCGGATTGTAAGACATCATTACGCATGTTATATCTCCTTGACTTGTATCCCATCGTCACTTATTGGTGAAATTAGCGTTTGAGTAGTCGTAATTAAATATTCTTCTATAATTTTATTAAGTTAGTAAGTTTAGCGTCGCCATTATTAACGGTCTGCATAGGATCTATTTCACTGCAGTATATTGGGAAGCCACAGGCTATTTCGAAGGAACTAAAAAATGGTTGCAGAAAATTGCCCCGATTCTAATCCGGTCCGAACTCGAGGACGACGCTCCTGTTATTGTGATGCGTTGGAAGAGAGCGATCAACGGCAGCGGGAGTCCTTTTATGGGTCGGCCATTTCTACCACCTTCATCTCGGCGGGGCGCGTTACTTATTGGCCGAGAATCACGTCACATTCTAGACCCCTTTCAGTGCATGTGGAATGGAATACGTTGATAGTACGGAAAGGGACACAAGCAAACAATAACCAACCGAACGTAATGTGAGAGTACCCGTTTCTTTTTCCGCGCAACCCATAGAATACTAATAAAACGGAGCAGTGTGCGGAGCCGTGTAGCCACTAACATATCACTAACATGTCAATTCAAACCTATAAATGTCAACATCATTAATCGTTTACAATTTTCGTATCAAGCGTCGCTGCATGCAAATTATTTAAAAAATGGAAAATCGTGCAATAATTATGTGACGAAAGAACAACGGGAAATGGAATTTAAATAAAGGAGACATATCCGACAACCAGTAAGTCGAAAGTATGTAAATATTAGAAAGAAAAATAAAGAAATATTGATCTGTCAAAAACACTAATCAAACGTCTAAAATGTGTAAATTCTCTCAGTCTGTCAATACTCTCTGTTTCAGGTTTGTAGTAGTAATAATACGACGTAATTGCTTATGTGTGTGCTCCCGGCGACACCGATACCTATACAAAATAAGATTGACAGCCACTCTATTGCATATTATAGTATTCTATGGCGCAACCAGTATAATATATACTTCTGTATTATTATTTCTCTTCCACTACGTATTGTATAGTAACTTCGATTCATCAAACAATTATAATAACGTACTATTTGCTTAAAACTACATACAATAATTATTTAATATTATACTTATCGACGGAATCAAAGGCTTTCTCATAGTCCACATACGCCAGGCAAAGTGGCAGATTGTACTCTTAGGACTTCTGTACAATTTGCCGAAGGGTATGTATGTGGTCTATGGTACTAAAGCCCAGCTGTACGACATAAATAGTCTTTAACTATACAGTTTAATCTTTAAATTTAATTTACTACTTTATATAATTTCAATGGTGTTTTCCCTCTTAAAGTTAGTAATTTACCGTGTATTGGCGGTGCAAGAATATTCACTACTCCATTTCACCCCTTGGGTGTCATCATCAGGTGAATCAGAAGATAGGCAGCAGCGTCTTCTTACTAAAGACTAAAAATAAAAATAAACTGCGGTAGTGAACTCGCTTGCCAAGCGTAACAACTATGTCAGATCCTTTAATTACTATACTTTTATAGGCTGCAACGGTATAAAGTAATAAACTAATTTGGGATATTTCAAATTCATCACACAAGCTATGATAAAATAAAATATTGTTTTTATTACACTTTTAAAGTATACGACGCGGAAAGCTACTCGTATTAACAAATGCCCTTCCTGTTCTAAATAAGTGATCGCTTAACAGCACTAGAGCAGGGTTGTAAACACCTGGCTGAAGTAGACGCTATAAAGCAAAAACGAATCGTCATTTTACTTCAACGTAATGGATACCCCATTGCGAGTATCTTTTTTTATAGAATAAGAGTGAAAAACGAGCAAACAGTCTACCTGATAGTAAGTGGGTGCTATGGTTCATATACATCTACATTTATCCTCGATTAAGAATCAAAACGCAGATGCGTTGTCACCCCCTGAGGACTACACTATATATATATTTTACCCCAGTAGAGCCAAGCCATAGCGTGCTACGACCATAATATAGCTGCAGCATGGCTCTACCACGTAAAACGTTTCTGTATTTGCACGTACACTTGTGATACAATAAAAAACTTGAGAGGTGTCAAGGGACACCCGGATGGAACGAAGTTCCTTCGTACATACGCACACACACACATACATACGTATATATATGCAGAGAGTGCATATATATATATATATGTACTCTGTCTGTCTATTCTTTCGTACACGTCATAGATGCACGGGAGTTTGTAAACACAACAGGTTACAGGTCGTATAGGTTAGAACACGCACGGCTTGCTAAATACATACGCATTGATATTGTAATATTAAAATATAATTTGCTTTTAAATGTATTAAAGTTATGACGCGTACACTTGCAATACACACAATAATGGAGAAATTATACCGCGTATGACTTGTTTAGCACAATAGTAAAGAGAGGTTATAACGCGTACTTGCTAAAAATACGTAGGCATTTATTATTGTCTGTATATGTGTGCGCACGCCGCGCGGCTTACAAGTATAGCAAAAAGTGTCGTTACAACTTTTGGTCTTAATTTTTTCCGTCTAGCCCCCATTCGCAGTGCGCAATAAGGAACTTCGTTCCAATAATTGAAAGGATAAGAAACAAAAAAAGAATCCAATAGGTAGTATGCGGATACTGTGGTCCATAAATAGTTACTAACTGATAACCGCTAGCTTCGCTGGGCGCACGATAATATTTTATTGCGGGACCTACTTTTTCTTGATGTGACCGTCGTAAAATCTGCTCTTAGTGAGCGAAATGAGTATCTCGAAGTAAAATAGTAAAGTTACAGTTACAGCCTATATACGTCCCACTCCTGGGCACAGGCCTCCGGTCATCTCTGTGAGGGTTTTAGGGCAAGGAAATGTCCGCCGCGCTGCCCTAATGCGTGTTGGCGAACTTCACATGTCCTCGAAATATTTTTTTCTTATTTCTCAGACATGCAATAAAACTCTCAGACATAAAATAAAAACAAAAATAACTAAAAATGTCAAACAGTGCCCCTCCACACGGTATAGTGCCAAGAACGCTTGCTGCGTTTCCTCTTCAAATTGCTATACTTGGTCTTTAGTGGAGAAAAGAAAAATTTCTCTTGTATAAAGCGGTGACAACCAGTAGTTACAACAGTTCCTTAAAAAATTCACTGCGCATAGACCACACAGATCCAGGTACACTGGGATTTTCTTTAGGATTTTCTCCTTTTTAATGGTAGTATTTTACATACATAAAGTACATAAGGACAAAAATCCGGACCCGCAACAATTTGTATACAATCCAAGCACATGTGCCGTTTTATTCCTAATCAAAAATCCAGATACTATACATATATAGTAAATACTACTTTATCAGGCATCTCAAAAAGTATAAGTAAAATAACAGTACATATCTTTCAACATTACAGCCCTCCACTGTAGAGAATGCCACGAAACACGACCCTGAGCCACCTGCATCCATCGACTTCCTGCATGTCTTACCATCTTGTGATGGGATACATACACTTTGCCCACTGGTACGAGGAGAACCTTTCTTCCCCATCGGTTGTCGGTTCTTCGAGCTATATGGCCAGCCCATTTCCACTTCAGCTTACTAATCCGTCAGGCTAAGTCGGTTAATTTAGCTCCACTGATATCCTCGTTTTTAAGTACAGTAAGTACAAGTAGAGCATAGCCCTTCCATAACTCGTTGAGCGACCTTGAACTTTCTCATACGGCCAGCGGCAAAGGACCACGTCTCCGATTCATAGGTCATCACTGACAACGCGCACTGGTTTTATAACCTTGTTTTGAAGTTTTGAGGTATGTCTGGCGAGAAGATGTATCGTAATCTCCTGAATCGATCGGAGGCGGACTTTTGGACTGCTGGACAATTTCTACCAGGTAAATATACTCGTCAACAACTTCTTGCTTTAAGCCTAGTGCTACCAACAACTACCGCCATAGGTGTGACATGGGCGTTACACGTGATTTACAGCTTGTATTAGTACGTATAAATAAAGCCTATATCAGTATGAGCTGAAAAAAGGCCTATTTTTTCTTTTTGTAGCTACTGGTATATAAGTCCGCCGCGCTTCTATGCATTTTGGCGAACTTCACTTGAGATTTTTATTTTTCGCACATAAAATTGCAATTAATATTTTGATTGACGCCGGCGGTGATCTGATATTGATTACAATAATGATATTTGGATGCTTAAATGCATTTTATCAGAACACTTCTGATTTGTAGCTGCAATAAATGAACGATCTCAGACGTCGAGCTGAATTATTATAAGTTAAGACAAATGTGCTCCGTGAACATGATAGCTTGATTTGTAGCGCGCAATATAAATGAAAGTTTTGATTCATATATCAATTTCGTTTAAAGTAAAACTTACTTTCAGTAGGTACATATATTTTTACGCCGTAGTGGCGCAGGGGATAATACATGTAGTACGAATGAGACGATTCGATAGTGGGGTATGACTACACTTTCACAGAATATCAGCTTAAAATAGTAGCGTTACGCCGCTGTATTTCGTATGGTAAGCTTGGACAGCCATAATCGAGGCATTCCATCTTAGTCCTTAGGGGTAACAAAGAATCTGCATTTTGATTCTTAATTTTGGATAAATGTATCTATGAGCCACAACATCCATCATCGGGTAGACTGTGTGCTCGTTTGTCACAAAATAATACGCATTGATGTACGAAAGTAAATAACATTTAAAATTTTAATTTGAATAATAAAGACCCAATACGGGTCATAAAAAAAGGTTTTCCACACAGTAGTAGTACACAAACACGGTAGAATCTTAGACCAAAGCAGTAGTCCAATTTTCAAAACATTTTTTAAAAAGGTGAAGATAGATTTCTTTTTTCGAAACATTTTTTAATATTTCTGTTGGAATATGAGGCATTGTTCACTTTAGTTGACATTTTGCAAAAATTAAGATCATAAAATGAATGTCAAATTTAACTGATAAATTATGGTGGCCAAAAAACGAGGAAACGGAAAAAAATAAAAACCATCTCTCCGGCTCTTGAAATGATAATTTATCGCAATTACTGCACATAATATCAGCAATATAGCAATTTTCATTCTAGTTTAAAACACCAGACAATAAAGTTTTAATAAACCTTAAATACTGTGTAGTAAACCTAAGATGAGGAACATTATTAATTAATAATTAACGCTGTATTAAAGTTGTGGTAACGATCGTATTGCTATTCGGGGTAATTTATTCAGCAATGGCCTTGTGATGATATTTAATAATGTGAAGCAATTACATAAAGGTCATAGCCAGATTTTGGAGAAGTAAATGGAATATGTGACACTACTGAATAATGATTACAATAGCTTAAACTTTTTGTAAACTTAAAGCATTATGGATGGTCCCAGTGTTCTAGTTCTTGAATATAAAATAAAACTGTGATAATA
Source organism: Parnassius honrathi (assembly GCA_018247895.1). Taxonomy (NCBI): domain Eukaryota; kingdom Metazoa; phylum Arthropoda; class Insecta; order Lepidoptera; family Papilionidae; genus Parnassius; species Parnassius honrathi. The sequence continues at coordinate 5,728 of DWHP01001256.1, forward strand.
GTGGTAAACTATATATTGTTAGTGGTACCACACAAAGTGATGAAAGTACAAGTTATCGCGCAGCAACCGCCTAGAGTATACTAATTGCGCATTTCGCAGTAAACGACCTACAGACCTACGACCTAAAGACTAATAGATACTTTGTGCTATGACAGCACGGTGTTTCGCCACATTATATATGTTTTATGCGTGCCAATTTCCTCGCTCAAAAAACCTATCACGAATTATGAAGAAGAATTTGTGTAGAATTTTGAAGGATAACGAAAAACCGGGCATCTTTCTACACAGTTTTTTTACGAGCAGCTATATTATGGCTGCAGCTGGAATGGATGGCTCAGCCGGGGAAAGAAAACGCTCTCACAGAATACCAGAGTGTATTATGTAAATAATATTGGATTTCGTATAGTAAATAGCACAGTGATCGCATAGAGTGTATCAAGATAGAACTTGACAATCGCACTTTACTAAATTTTTTTTGGTATATATTGCCTACAGATAGTGCTGATAACCTCGTAAAATTCATAAAATTTGTGCAGTGAAATTGTTTCTATTATTGAGAGTAACGAAGTGGAAAATGTTCTTATGCTGGGAGACTTGATGAACATCACGGTACCGGATTTTCAAATGAGCTGGTTACTGTTTGTACTGGACAGTTATGGTCTTGTATTGATACGAAACTTTTATTCACTGACACTCATACATTTATGAGCTCAGCTAATTGGTTTCTAAGATGCTTAGATCATTGGGTTGCGTTTTGTGCGGCCAAGTCATTAGTATTTAAAGCCTCGATATTGTATGTGTGACTGCCTCGTTGGTCTAGCGGTTGTAGTAGTGCGACTGCTGATCATGAGGTCCTGGGTTTGAATCCCGGGTCGGGCCAAAAATCAATTATTGAGATTTTCTGTCAAGAAATTCTCGCCCGTAGTCAGGAAGTTGGCGGTGTCTCAACCCTGTGCCTTGGAAAGCACGTAAAGCCGTTGGTCCTGCGCCTGATCTCTCTCGGGTCGTGTCGGTTTACCGTCCCATTGAATTATGAGAATGAGGGAATAGAGAGTGCAACTGTGCTTGCGCATACACTTGGGCACTATAATCCTGTCCTGCGCCGATGGCTATCCGTTAGGCTAGCCCGCCGTGGCCGAAATTCGGTCTGGAGGACCTTAATTAATTAATTAATTTTATGGTGTATATTTGTCGGACCACATTCCACATGTTTATTGAATGTAATATTAGTTTGATAACACCTAAGATCGTTAACTCACCTGTCAAAAGTAACAATGTTTATTGGGATGTAAGAGACAAACACCAAATAAAACAATACCTATATTATTGTAATTCTAAATTACGTCAAATTGATTTACCTACCAAATGTCTTGACCGTACGTATAATTTTTGTAACAATACTAAACAGTTTTTGCTATTGGACCATATGTTGAATACATTATACGCACACAAGATAATACGTATAGTTAAAGAAGGCGCAGAATTTTCGTGTAATTTTATAGGAAAAAATTGGTTGACCCTGCAGGTCATCCCTGGAACTTACCGCTAATTTCAAATACAAAGCGCTCCTAATTTTACCAAATTATGTTGTGAAATCTTGAATTTATGTTAAAAAAAAAAGTTTTTTTTATTTTTTTCTCCTTCGATATCTCACGAACGAATGAACCGATTTTTATTTTCCAAACAGCATTTGACGTCATTTTAGTTGTTAAGAGTTGATCAGTTTTTGAAATCGACCTGTAAAGCCGTTTAAAAGTTATACCAAAAAACTGTTTTTCAAAATTTTTGATTTTGACATTTCTCAAAATCTATTCGTCCGAATGATTTCATATTATCACGAAATCTATTCCACATTGAGATGTTATGTTGCAAAAGTTATGAAAGGTTTACATACAAATACACACACATACACACACGCACGCACGCACCTACGCACGCACGCAGGCACACACGCACGCACGCACACACGCACACACACAAACACGCGCACACGCGCATCCGCGCACACGCTCACACGTGTACACGCGCATATGCGCACACGCGCACACGCTCACACGCACACACGCACACGCACGCTCACGCACGCATACGCAAGCACACGCACGCATACGCACGCACACGCATGCACTCGCACGCGCACGCACTCACGCTCATGCACGCACACACGCACGCACACGCACGCATATGCAAGCACACGCACGCGTACGCACGCACACGCATGCACTCGCACGCGCATGCACGCGCACGCACGCACGCTCACGCACGCACACACGCACGCACACACGCACGCACACGCACGCATGCACGTACGCACACGCACGAACACACACACGCACACGCAAGCACACGCACGCACACACGCGCACACGTACACATGCGTGCACACATGCGCATGCACGCACAGACGCACACGCATGAACACATGCGCACGCACGCAAGCGCACGTACACTGCAATAGTAGTTGTCGTAAGGGGTGACCCTAGGAAATGCCAAATATTAAAAAATTATAAAAACTAATCGTCTAACAGTCATCTCAGCCTAGAGTATTCCACTGAGTCACAGAGACATGGTACAATTAGTTGTTGTATTATAACTTTTGGGATCATTTAAATGCTGTGAATCTTCAAGTGATCCAATTTGCGAATTTTGGCAGAAAGCTATAATGATGTTCCTAAATTAAAGTTCACACGAGTGAAACTGCGGGCAAAAGCTAATGTTATAGAATAAGACAAGGTGTTAAATTGTATCGTTATTTTTAATTAGTAAAAGCAAGTAGTACCTATTTATCTACCTGATAATAAGTTAAGTGGTGATGCAGTCGTAGACCGTAAAGCGCACTGACTTCAAAAGCCTGATTCTTTTTTCAAAACAAGACGGAATGTCTCGTTTTCAAGAATGAGGGTGTCATTCTAATCAAACAGAAAGACAGCTGCCAAATTATTTTATCCCTATTTTTACCTATAAAAGATTGTTTGTTACCTTAAACTTATTACTTTAATATCAAATAAAAGCTCTTCTGCTTAAAGTAGAAAGATCATCAAGAAACTGTCGCACGAGTTATATTTACATAAACGGTTTAACGACTCCTGGGGAACCTTTAAAGCGAGACGCCAATATTGTTACCTTAACCGACGTAACTTGTTAAGTCTCAGCTGCGCAAGGTAACGTCAAATACTTAGGCTGAGATAAAATTCAAAGTTCCTTAAGAAAGTAACCACATGTATTTAAGGACATGTTAAAACGATTAACCGTAAATTAGTAGTTATATTATTAGATTTTACAACAATAAGTAACAATTTTTCACGAACTGTCTTAGTCTTGAAATAGCAGCTTAATGCTGCTGTGTTTCGTATGGTGAGTGTAGAGAACCGGAAACCCTTTTTACTGAAAACGAGGCATTCCATCTTAGTCCTCACGGGTGACAACACACCCGCATTCGTAATTGAGGATAGATGTACATGTCTATGGGCCACAGCAACCACTTACCATCAGTTGGACTGCGTGTTCCTTTATTACCATATCCTACAAAGAAAGTAGATGATTTCAATATCGATGTTAATTTATAACAACAGTCTTTTAACATGTTTTACAGACTCGTTTTCTTGTCTGAGATAAGAACAAAAAAGTGCATGCAGTATATAACAGTGCGGAGACAACACAATTAAATACACTTTAGAAATAAACATTTAATTTGATACATCACACTCTCTTACTCATTCCTTCGCTAAATAGCAGGGCTTACATTGCAGTGCTCCAGTCTGAAAGAGCCTTTCCATGGGCTTTGGGGCATTCTATCTTAGCCCTCGAATGGAATAAGGTATCTGTATCTTTTTTCTATAAAGCTGGCTGCATGTGTCCATTGACCACTTACCATCAGGTAGGTATCTGTATCTTTTTTCTATAAAGCTGGCTGCATGTGTCCATTGACCACTTACCATCAGGTGAGGTGTCAGTTTGTTTGTCATTTCTGTTTTATTGTAAAAAAATATAAATTAAAATAATTTAATAATAAAAATAACAATAATAATATATTTATTTATTTGCTTAAAACATGGTATGATAAAGATTTTATAAATATTACACAATTGAACAACATATTTTGCGACAGTAATATATAGCATGCAAAATATTTGGTTTTTGTAAATAAGGACCTATGACTAATAAAGTCCATAATATTGTAGAAATTATTTCCTAGGTATTCCTTTAATTTTAATTTAAATAATCTAGTATATAACATTTTAAGGTTATATGGTAGCTTGTTTCATAAACGTTAAATGAGCTTGTATGGGTTTGGCCGATTCCGAGGATTTGCAGTTTCTAAAATTAATCAATTATATTTCTGAGGTTTAAAATCATTTAATGAGAAGAATATTAAGTTGTAATTTATTCGTTTTCAAGTAGAAATACCAAAGCAGTATTTTAAGAATGCGTTTTAGATAATTCCATAATCCCTTCAGTCGAGGATTTTAGAATAATGTGACCTTCTAAAGCGCGGAAGCTAAACATTATACATCCATAAGCTTACACTTAAGCTTAGAGAAACTTAACATACCCGTGCCTAAGTAATCTACTACGACGTAATGGACGGTCGTTATTTCCTACAACAATCAAGGCATTTTTTATAGAATAAGTATGATAAGCTAGCACGCAGCCCACCTGATAAGTTTATGCTGTGGCACACGGACATCTTCATCTTTCCTCAATGAAGAATCAAAATGCAGATTCGTGTTCACGCCTGAGGCTGAGATGCAATACCTCGTTTCCAGAAAATTGGGTCTCCGGTTCTCTACACCCATCATACGAAACACAACAGCATTAAGCTGCTATTTTATGCTGGTATTCTGTAATAGCGTGGTCCTTCCCCGACCGAGCCGACCCATTCGTTCTACAACTTAGGGTTAGTGACACCTTACTCATCAATTTCTAGATATAAAATTTATATGTAGTTATAGTACTATAAAATACCTTTTGCCATTGCATAATTTGTTATAGTGGCCGGTAACGGTATCTAATTGATATACTAGTTTATAATGTAGAGGAAAAATTATATATTTAAGTTACTCGCGCCGAGCGAGGTGCTCTAAAAGAATAACACTATATTTTTCCTCTTTAATTTTAGCGTGTTAAAAGCAACTGGATTTATAAGATGGTATCATAAGAGCTTTTCGTATTCTGTTCATAATCTGTCACTAATCCCTTGGCGGTGTAGTGTTGTGTTGTGATTATGGATCCAAACATACGTGCGTATAATAACAGACTATGGAAACATATCTACATACAAAATTCACAAGTCATTAAACAAGTTTAAATGTTTTATTAAAGGTAAATTGTAGAAAATGGTTGTTAAAATATCAAAGAATACATAATGAAAATAATCCCTGGAAATGAGGTGATCGCCACCATGCTGATTCCATAAAAATTCATTTAAAAATTGTACAAACAAATTTATTGTAAAGCGAAATATGTTAAAAGAAAAGTTCCGCTGGGTTTCCAACGGTAAGTAAAAAAAAATTAATTTCAACAAGTATTATGCAATAATCTATATTGAATAAATCATTAATTTCATTTCATCACATTTATCATCCGTCCTTTGTTTGAAATTTCATGTGTTGTCCCTCCCTTCCCTACTCCTTCGCCGCTGAACGTAGACCCACTTCGTAGATTAGCTCACCTCATGGGGGGTTAGCAGTTTCTTTTTATAATTTTTGTTTTTATTAGGAAGATGATGCTGCTTCAGTTTCTCCTTGGTACCTTTTAACATACCCACGTAAGTGGTGCAAAATGTGCGGACTTCGATATGCGATATGGAGTCGTGAATATTTTTACACCGCCTCTACATGGTTGGCACATCTATATAAAAATTATTTCTTTAATATTGATCGAAGGTCCTACATACTCTTTGTGGTGCGGGCGAAAGAAATCTGTCGCGCAGCACCGTAGGTGTCATAAAATGACTATTGAAAAGACCAGAAAGATTGCATAGCTCCTATAGATGACTTACCGCCAACTATTCCGTTTACACCATAGGTAAAATACCGGCGATGGAAGCAGCGTAAAACGTGTGCGACATCTGGTACTACGATCTCGCATCCTGTGTTGGAAAACGTTCTAAATAAAAACTATTTAACCAAATGAACACGTCTTAGTAGTGACTTACGTCATTAAAAAAGTTGGTGGAATGCATTAGAAGTAAATAAACTTTATCACCGAAATAAATTAAATATCCAAAGCAACAGCAACATCACGATGCGACATAGACAGCCTCACTGTAATATCACCTTGGCTTGTTCTACAATAATTAACTAGTTAGTTGTGCATAACTTTATAATGTATAAACGAATTGAGGACTTTAAACGCTTATTAGTTAACTACTCTCACTCCTAACACCTGCCAACCCTTTCTACAACGGGAAAGGATCGTGCCTAGGAGTAGACCTTCACTCCCTCGGACCATTGTGTTGTCCGGAGTGTGGTGCCGCCGTGTTTGGCACTATACGTCAGTCGATTGGGATATCATGCGGTCTTTCTTTGCATCCCACCCTTGAGGGCGGGTTTGCTTCTCGCTGTACGATCCCAAAGTTGTTGAGGATTCTGTCGCTGATGTGGTACTACAGGGTATGGAACTTTTTATTCCTTCCTCTGTGGTGCTGATCGGAGGCAAATCTCAGCCATGGTTTGGTCGCTCTTGTAAAATAGCATCAAGCTATAAGCAGGAGTGCTGCCAAGCCTGGGCTGACGAATCAACGTCCCGGGGTGTAAACACCAGCGCTCTAAAAAGAAGTATAATTCCGCCTCCAGGTCCTTCAAAAGAGTCATTACCAAGACAAAGACAGAGCACATAGGTAGAATTGGCGAAAAACTAGTTCGCATTCCTTCGGGAACCCGTGTATTCTGGTATCTCGCCAAGGCTGTCCAGGAAAATTTCTGTCAGCCATCTCTTCCATCTCTGCACGGGGAGGATGACTCACTGGCCCATACCGCAAAGGAGAAAGCTGATCTGCTAGGCTCTTTCTTTGCGTCCAACTCGACTCTCGATGACGGGGGGAGTACGCCGCCGATTATCCCGCGGTGTGAGTGCTCCATGCCGGAAGTGCAATTCACACGGCGCTCAGTTCACAAAGCACTATTCTCCCTGGACATCCACAAGTCAAGTGGGCCTGACGTAATCCCTCCAATTTTGCTGAGGACGTCGGCTCTAGAGTTCGCACCGGTTTTAACGTGTCTTTTTCGGTACTCCTACTCCCTAGACGTAGTCCCAAAATCTTGGAAGACGGCTTTCATCCACCCGATCCCTAAAATAGGCGATCGCTCCGACCCGTCCAACTACAGGCCTATCGCCATCACCTCCTTGCTCTCCAAAACAATGGAGTCCATTGTAAACTGCCGGCTCGTGAGGTACCTTGAGGATCACCAGCTTATTAGTGATCACCAATACGGTTTTCGCCATGATCGATCAGCTGGTGGTCTTCTGGTCTACCGAACTCATAGATGGGCGGAGGCAGTGGAGTCCAAGTGGGAGGCATATGCCGTTAGTTTGGACATTGCGAAGGCCTTCGATCGGGTTTGGCACAAAGCGCTTCTTTCAAAGCTCCCTTTCTATGGGCTTCCCACGAAATTGTGCAACAGGATCACCAGCTTTCTTGCAGATCCAGGCATCAAAGTCGTTGTAGATGGTGCAAGCTCCGATTACAAGCCTCTTAATGCTGGTGTTCCACAAGTCCGCGTGCTATCGCCAACGCTGTTTCTTCTGCATATCAATGATATGTTGCATACCTGTAACATTCATTGCTAAGTAGATGACAGCACTGGTAATGCTCTGCCACCGCACTGCACACCGGCCGTGCCAATATTTTTCGGGAAAACGCCTCCGAGTACCGGGACAAACTTATGTCTGAAGTCGAATCTTTGCTGAACAACCTTGTTAAGTAGCACAAAACAATTATAAATAACAGAAAATTCAACAGACGAGTGCAGTTACATTCTCGGTCCAGCACCTATAAGATTGATGGATCGGAGAGTTTTTCGTGTCTATTGCGTCGGGACTAGCTTCGACTGCACGGGCAGTGAAATTTTTTTTGTAATTGGAGCTGAAAGTTTTTCTGGATCGGTATTATTACTCGAGCGTTGATTTCGTTGTGACCTCTCCGAGTTAATGTTAACTTTCAATGTGACTTTTACCATTGAAGGATCGCTGCCAGTTTTCACTCTTGCAATCTCTGAAATATCACTGAACAGTTTTCGCTTTGTGGACCAAATGAAATTAATCTCATAATGATTTTTTAAATTTACGCGAAATTGAATAAAACTATTTATACGCATTTTATCGCGTTCAATTCACTTATTTTTAATTCCCGACTTTTTGTCTGCAGTTTTGAACGTTAATTTTTGTTGCGATCTACGCAGAACGAACTTGCAGTATCTTGAAGTCTTGCAACGGTATGCTTGGGTTTGGATTTAATTGTTAATTACAGGATACCAAGCAGTTGGCAGCAACCGTCCATCTTCTCTATTGAAATTAGGATGATTTTTAAATCCAATAGCCTCATGTATCATCGTTGGTAGGAATCGGTGTTCTTTTGCGAGTATTTGTTAATTATCAAGTCTGATATAAAGGTGAGAACAATCTTGAACATATTCATGGACTGTGGACTTAAATCCATACAAACTCGCGTTAAAGAACATATAGCTGACGTGAAACACCGACTCTCAGAGAAGTCTGCAACTTTTTTTGCGAACATTTGTGAATATTATTTGTGCAGTAAAGCACCTGTAACGTCGGGAATTAAATATAAGTTAAAAATAAGATAATTAAACGCGACAAAATCAGTAAAAAAATGTAATTGAACGAAATCAATCTCATTTTTGTCAAACCGTCGTATCTGGACCAGGTTCTCAAACGTTAAAAATTCTTACAGAAGAAGTACTTAAATATAAAAAGTCCTTTATTCTCCATATGATTAACCAGCTGTTGGCTCCTGAGATTTCGTTGCCTATTCGTCGTTTTCCTACATTTAGCACATCGGTTTTTCTTGTGTCCGGTTTCGCATAGAAGTCTCGTATTAATATCTTTTATTGAGTTTTAAAGGAATTTGTGAAACATCAAAATACATCGCATCTAACTTCTCACCAGGATGTGCCAAAGTTGATGCTTTACCTTGTATGGTCTTTATCGAATACCGTTTGTTACTTTTTAGTATAAGGTTCGCAATTTGTTATCTATGAGACTCAGCGCAATCTGTCATTTTATTCTTCAAGTTTGATCTTAGATCTTATCGATCTCCTTCTACTTCTTCAGTTCAAAGATCTTATCGTTTGTCCTCAGCATGTCGGCATTATAATATGTTGCCAGAATAAGTAATTTTAGGTAGTAACCGAAAGGATATTATTAACATTTCATGCCACACCGTTGCCATGGCCGTAGTTGTAGCCAAGAACAGCGCAGCCGCTGGTGTTTGGGGGCTTTTTCTTTACTCCATTCATTATAAAGATATATTTGCCACAGTTGTCATGCTTGGCAGGCGAGTAAGCAACTGCAAATTTTTTATTGTTTTTTTTTTATCAGACAGACGTCCATTACAATACCCTTTCCATTTCCTTTGCCGCCTCTGGCGATACGCACGGAATGACATAGTATTTGGCTCCGCTACACTATGCTCTACGCGTCGCTCCCCGCTTTACTGATCGCTCTGCCACGATGTTGCCCGCACACTGCTCTACTCAATCGCGTTTGCAACACGGTGGATGTTGAAACTGTGGCAGTGTGCGCGCAATATGCATATTTAGTATAGCTAATTATATCAATGTCATAAAAAAATATACGTCGTCACCCTCGCCAACGGAGATGGTGGATGACATCTATTCATCGCAAAAGATCTACGCTTCCGTAAGCGTTTGCGTTTGCATGATTATGTGATCGGCAACTGTGCTCATGTTGCCAGTCCTTTGTCTCATGCCTAAAATACTGACAAAACAGGGAGCGATGGACATGAACGAGAAGCATGACGTGCGGCATGACAAGCATTGTTGCCAAACTACCCCTCTGACTCCTTACATTGTTACTTCCCATGTCACTCAAGGAGTGTGTGGCAGGGGGAATAGCTCTTTCAACGCCACTATATGACGATAGTACCTATTGATGTTATTTATATAAACTAATGGTACCCCCGAGTTAATATAGTATAGTGGATTCTCTTACACTGTCACTACACGACAACATCATTTATTGTTATGATTGGTATAAATTAAGTTCAATATTATATAATACATAAGTTTAAAGGAATTAGCTGAAACTTCATGAAATTATTTTGTTGGTTTACGTTTTTTCCGCTTCAAATGAATTTTGTACTCGTTTATACGTAAACATAAATTTTCTTATTATTTATAAGTTTAATACGATCAAACAAACTACCAAAGGTTGGGAAGCGTTTTACTTTACATAATAAACAAGTTTGGCTGTGACATCCTCCTTTATAGCGACGGCTTTAGCAGGTGACGTATGTAGTTAAATGTCTGAGGTCAAATTAACAATTTATACCCCTTACTGTAGAAGACAGTGAAGTTTTAAGCACTTTTATTTACTAAAAAAAATTATACGAGCAAATTTTTGAAAAGCCTAACAATTAAGATTAATAATTCTTGGTTCAAATTGTTTGTTTTAATAATTAAGATTTTATAATAAAACATAATGAAGTTAAATGAAATTCGAAACATTTTCACCACACAATGGTTTATTTCTTAATATCAGTATTTGTTATATATACTAGATATTTTTTTTACCATCTGGAAAAATAGGGTGTAATAGGTGAACAGAATAGAAGCCATTGC
>DWHP01001257.1:0-16550 GCA_018247895.1 Parnassius honrathi
CACTTATTACAATATTTTTTCTTTCTTCTAGAACAATCTACCAGAAATAATAAAATTTAAAGATTATTTGGTAAATATACATAATTCTTACGATAATAAACCGAAATCATGTTCATTGTTTGCTCCATATCGAGACTTACGATACCTTAATGCACAACCGGGCGTATTTTGTTTAAAAATATTTTTTTATGAAACGAATGCGTCTTGACCTTTCGGTGATGTCACTGTTGTTTCATGTGAATGACAAAAATCGGAGATATATCCTATAGGACAAAAGTTACAGACGACAATTTTGTTACTGATGTCCAGTCTATTACTACTACGTACTTAAATGTATTTGAAAATATCTTTAGGTATTTATCAAATTAAGTAGGCTAGGTCCCCAATGAAGAACACATACAACAAGGTGGGAGATATGAAATTGAAGTGTGTCGATAAACGGACAACAACTTACTAAGAGAACTGTCGATATGCAACCGTTCTAGCTGGCTATTAAGATGTCGAATAAAATCGAGACATATACTTAGCTCAAAAACATATTTACATATATTTTAGTTGAGAGTTCTCTTAATGGTAGAGAGGGCATAAAACAGTGTTATTTTAATTGCTTACTAGGAAAAATAACTGTAGGTTGCTGTTGTCACGTAATGTCCATAATATGGTACCTAAGCTGGGCAAGGCATCAAGATAATACCGCATGCACCGTTTTTAGACGATGTTTTATTTGTTTATGATGAAGTGGACGATTAATAAATAATTAAAAGAGAAAAAGTTAAAAGACAAGTGTTTTTAATTCATACTCCCTCGGCTTTTTTATAATTATTTCAAACCTCTAGACTTTAGTTGGACGGCGGCGCCTGAATCTTGTATGTGTAAATGTCCTACAATACATAAAATTATGGTAAAGTCTAGTAATAATTATTTTCGTAAAGTGTAATAGCTTGGTGTAACAATAACATTGTAAGCATAATATATGCAATAACATAGCATATAATAAGCAGTCGTAAACATATTAGTTTTTTTTTAAATTTATATATTGGTATATAAATAAAAAATGCAGTAATCGTTATTGTAACATCAGGCCCAGCTTTCTATGAACTTTCGTCCGTCTGCTTTGCCATATAAATTCGAACAAAACATCATGTTAACATTGGACGAGAACCTTTCATTCCCATTGGTTCTCGGCTCGAGCAATATGCCAAAAATCAACCTAAAAGTCGGTTAATTTATACCATTTAACCAAAACATAAATGTGAAAAGGGAGGCAACTTTGGAACAAACATTAAGTAAACATTATGTCAATGCTTAAAACAACATTGATCTTTAAAATCGTATTACTTAAGCGATTGCTATGTAATGCATGACTCTATGTTAATTCAAATAACTTTATTATCTCTCAGAAGTATGTAAGCATTTTATAAAATTAATATGAATTTGACATTTATTGTGTTAGCTCGCGTCGCCAACAAAAACATAGGACGGGAGTTAATCTTATGCAGCAGTGGTATTCAAACTCAAATTCAAACATTCATTGCTAAACCATACAGTTGTTTCTTAGTTAGATATAAAGAATTATTTTCAGAAATTTCCTTAGATACATATAAAAGATAATTAGTAGACAATAAACACCCGACTTAAATTTAAAACTTAAAACAATATGACGTAAATCCTTTAAAGGTGCGAGCGATCTTTACTCTTCTCTTGGGAAGATGAAGAAGGACGAGAGTGCCTTAAAGTTTGCTTCAAATACACCACGAGTTTTTATAATAAATACCAATTATAGCTGTGGTCCACATATATTATGAGGATACTGTCACACTCGACAACTGTAGACACAAAAAACATTGATAAAACAAAACAGCAAGTAAAGGTCTGGTAAATTAGAGGCTCTGGTACGTACTTTGCGGTAGCCTCTCTAGGCGACGAACTCGTAAATGGCTATAATGATGACGATGACAATATATATTTAAAAATCAATACTATAAACAATAAATATTTGTTTTAAACCAATGTCAATTTATTGCTCAGGTTTATAGAATGGATCTGTATTAGTTATGGGATTAGGTGTTATACATATATACTTGGTAGATACATATTGTAACTATACCATGATTGTAGCTCGAATGGATTGCTCGAGTATGCTTGAGTTGCATAAGTATGTACACTTGATATATTGTGCACATACACACACATGTGGTGCATACGTGTGTGTATCACTCAGGTTATAAACGTTTTGATATAGTTATTACTTATCTTACTATGATTTTTTTATAGATTAATGTTGAGAAACGTGCACACAGTCCCTCTGATGATGAATGGATGCTGTGGCTCATAGATATCTTCATTTATCCTCAATTCAAAATGCAGATGCGCTTTCACCTTTTCAATACCGAGATAGAATGTCTCGTTTCCATTAAAAAGATTCTCCGGTTCTCTGCACCCACCATATAAAAACCCAGTAGTATTAAGCTGCTGTTTTACGTAGCTTCAGTTTATATTAAAGAAAATCCTTTCAAGATTACGTATATAACCAGGTATGAAAGTAATTGTCGTCAGTTATTTCAACATGTACTTTTCATTGAGATAACGAACAGGCTCCAGTAAAGTCACAAATGGCGGAGGCAACTTGCTTTAAAACACAAGATAAGACATACCCGGGACGACTTGAAACACCTAAGACATCTAACGTTTTTACGTCGGTCACGTTGATACTGTTCTAAAGTTTTTAAGTGCCAAGGAACGTTCGCTGTAATGTTAGTAGATGACATTTTCATGGTATTTTTGAATGCCCCTTTAACCAAAAAAACGTTTCTTTTTCCTTTATCAGCCCGTAAAATTTCCCTGTTGGATATAGTATAGACCTCTCCTATTTTTACCAGAATATGACAGGCGATCCTACCGATTGCCGCTGGTCTGCGTATTTGACGCCATCCGTTAAGAAAAGGGTCATTCCGCCTCACCATCTATCAAAATTCAACAGGATTATTCTGGTATATCGAATAGTTGCCTCTAACGACACGCGCACGCACGCGCACGCCTGTGTGTGTGTGTGTGTGTGTGTGTGTTGGATGTGTGGTGTATATGAAATATGAATATGGTCTCTGATTATAAGGCTATTAACGCTGGTGTTCCACAACGCTACGAGCAATCACCAACGCTGTTTATACTTATTGCTATGCAGGCGACAACACTGGTGACCAATGTGTGTGACCTGTGACCAAAGTGACTGGTGACCAGGAGTACACCGGTTATGCCAATATTTCTCGGGAACACATTGCTGAGTACTGTACGAGTCTTTGTTGGACAAAGTTTAGAATTGGGGGCGACTAAATTCAGCGATAAAAGTTCAGTTCAATCCTCAGAAGAAAAAATTACCGCTAAAAAGAACCACCCCTTGGTCGTAAATTCTCAGTTTCAATGCACCCCCTTTCTACCTCAGCTAGCATCGTAACCCTCAGTGTTGACGTATCGAATAGTGTGCCATTTCACGGTCACTTGAAAGGGAAGGCCAAATTTGCCTTGGTGAGTTCCTCCCGTCATTGAGAGTCAAGTTGGACGCAAAGAGAGAGCCTAACAGATCGGCTTTATCCTTTGCAGCATGGATTGGAGAGTCGTCCTTTCTGTGCAGAGATGGAAGAAATGACCGACAGAAGTTCCCTTGGACAGCCTTAGTGAGAGACCAAAATGCCCGTGTATTTTCCCATAGGAAGGTGAACTAGCTCCTCGCCAATTCTGTCGATGTACCTTGCCTTCGCCTTCGCCTTGGGAGGCGAAATTATACCTCTTCTTAAGAGCGCTGGTGTTAACATTTTGAGACATTGGTGTAACAGCCCAAGCCCGGTAGCCCTCCTGCTTATAGCGTGATACTATTTTACAGGAGCGACCAAACCATGGCTGGGATCTGCTTCCGATGGACACCACAGAGGATGGAATAAAAAGTTCCATATTATGATTATATTGTAATTAGATAAAAATAACATTAAGAAGCAAGCAAATCGGAGCGGCATTTAGAAGGCTCCGTTGGGTTTTCTCGTCGCCATACCGCAAAGTCTGAAGACAAAAGTCTTCAACCAGTGCGTTCTGCCTGTCGTCACATATGGTGCTGAAACGTGGATACTGACGATACGGCTGCTCCTGAAGCTCGAAATTGATCAGCGAGTGATGTATAGAGCTATGGTCGGAGTTTCTCTGGTAGATAAAATTCGAAATGGAGATATCCGCCGGAAAACCAAGATTACTGACATAGTCTTTCGTATCTGTAAAATGTTGTGACAATGGGCTGGTCATGTCTATCGCAGAAGTGACAACTGGTGAAGTAAACGTGTTATGTAGTGGTGACCGCGTCTAGACAAACGTAATGTAATTCGCCCCCTTACCAGACGATCGGCGCAAGGTGACTGGTAGAAACTGGATGCGTGTAGCCGAAGATCGGGCTAAGTGGTGCGCCTTAGTAGAGGTCTATGTCTAGCAGTGGACTGCCGTATGTATGGCTGATGATGACGATTATGATTCTGCAACAGCGCGTTCTACAAAGATAACATATTTTTATAGTCAAAATTGTTTGCTGAAATTTCTCGCATTTTCTTAAATATGTTCATATTGTACGCATGAAATTAGCGTTGAAAATTAAAACAATCTGTTCCTGCCATTATCAATCTGAATGTTAATTCCCTCGCGGGCTCCAATTCGTTCCGTCATTCAAACCGGTGTTTTCGACGTTCGATCTGTTTCCGGAAACACTCTCACATACGTAATTGGGGCAAGTGATTTACGCTTTACTATCAAATCTTTGCAACCCTAATTAATCAATGAATCAGGGAGAGAAAATTCTGTTTAATTACTTCGAACCTTCGAACTTATAGTGGAAATGAAAGGAGGAAATAAAAGTAAGTTATATTATTTATCTGATTATAGTTCTTACTTTATTTTATTGTTGCCAGCATTGTGATCAATAGAGGAAAATGTTGGTAATATTGTTACTACCTCTCTCTCACCCCCTTTAATATAAAATCGGTAAGTCTTCCATAGTATATTCAATTACGTAAATAATTTAATTAAATTCTATTGTGATTAATTAGACTTACCCGTATGAAGTATTTGTGTGTTCTTCACTTTCTGTTAACACAGTATATCTGTTTGTAAATGGATGCTCCGGCCCATAGGTTATCTATCACCTTTTAAAAACCTAGATTCGGATTTGTTGTCACCCCTGAGACGAAATAATATAGAAAACTATAAAATTATGATATATTCTAGCTTATAATGATCTTTTTTAAACTACATTAAAATCAAATAAAATTTGTTCAAATAAAATTGCTCAGTTAAAATTCTATTATAGAATTTTCTCTCAACGTTAATATTACGTGCTTTAAGTTGGAGTTTCCAACTTTTGTGATACCTTGAAGTAAGGTGTCACAAAACTTGAAAAATCTTATCTTGATGTTGTTGCTAAAAGTTCTGTTAATTATTTGAGTTAAGCTACCGCAACGTATTGTAGCGTGGGGTTTGTTCAGTACCCTTGCTTGAGCAAGGAGGACGGATGGATACGGCCTATTTTATTTAGCTTGAAATAAAATTAATATATAATGAAATAATATGACTATTACTCGGGTTATTATTTTTTACTAAAATTATTTGATCATGGTTACAATTTTGCTATTGTGTCTTTACGTCTGTCGGAATTATTCATAATCATTTATTCATTCATTCATTAAATCCTATCGAAACTGCCGGTCATAATCCTCCTCACAGATTGTCCCCTTGCGCGGAAAATTCCATAGCTGTCAGTCAATACTGGCGAGCTGGTGGGTAAGCGATAATTAAAAATAATAAAATACAATACGACGAATTAAGAAATAAGAGAAACAATGGAAATAGCAGTAATGGACAGCAGCATTTCGGGAGATAATAACCATCCCCTATTCCATTATCTCTTCTATTTACCTCTAGTTTACTTCTCTCTGTCGCCTCTTACCACACCTACGGAATAGTGTATTCTCTTATGCCCGTACCACATGGTGATATATTATATTGTTGTTCATGATCGCTGTATAAAACAATACTCATGTACTTGCTTAATTATGAATACAACAATGAAAATACTACATCAGCAAAGCGTGTAATACAACAATATTGCACTCCTAAGAAGAACAAATCCCTAATTATAATAAATAAAAGAGAGGGAAAACAAAAGGCGATCTTATTACTACATGCAAAGCAATTCCATCTTATACAAGAAGGAAATAAAAAAATAAATTTAATACAAAACAAAAGGTGAATTCGACGAACTAAAAAGAAATAGTTTGACATTATGAATCGAGTTCAGAATGGGAAATGGTTTAATCCCTTTTTGTTCTTTGATATTGGCTTTTATTTTTTATGAATAGCTTAATTGTTTGACCTATTTGAATAGGCTAGAGAATATTATAAACTCACGGTAACAATTAGAATAGTTGCGTTGAATATTTTATCAACTATTTTGCTACTCTTATGGATGGAATTTTTTCTATAAAGTAATATAGGACCACCCTTGAACTTAAACCTATTTAATAAAGAAGAATCATCAAAAATGGTTCGCAATTGATGAAGATATCGCGTAACATACATTCCAAAAAAAAAACACAATTTAATTAGGAATCTTCCCCTTTTTTGAACAGCAGTTCATTTAATTCTGTGTTGTTCAAGGAGATGCCGCGGCCCATCTCATGCTTCAGCTTCCCTCTACCGCTTTTCACGAAGCCCGGGTGACGATATGGGGTAGTGGGTATGAGATATTCTTTCACTGCCATCACATGATAATAAATAATTATTATATGAATTAATTTTTAAAAGTTCAATATTAACCATGAAATATATTACCAATATTGACAGTTTTAACCGATTTCTGATAGAGAGGAGGCTTACAGGACAAACATATGTTTTTGTTTTCTTTTGGATGTAGGATTGTGAATCAATGTTGATGTAATGATTTCTTATATTGACGCAAATATTACATTTTAGACTAAAATAATTTTACGGATTTCATCGGGTTTGACTTCCATTTTTTAATCCCCGGCGTTTCGGGTGCTTTGATGTCCCAATGTGGATTTTAATGATTATAATAAATTTTTATCCTTCAGGTAATCCCACTTAAAATTGGAAAAAAAAATTGAAACTAAAAGTTTTTAATTTAACTATTTAGGCCATAATGGGATTGTGATATTCCTTAGTCCACTCAAAAGGGTAAAAAAATTACCTTTTGACAAAAAGTAAAAGCCGACTTCAAAGAACTAATTACAATATTTAAATTGGTTACTGTAATCATTTGTGAGGTGATTAATACTGCGTTGCCGACAACTCCTAGATAAGAAATAAATAGTCTGCCAATTTATCCATCAGCGGGTTGATTACTACTTCTAGGGTCACAAATGTCTATAATAAACTATCGTTTGATCAGTTTTTGTTTATTTATTTATTTATGAGGTACTGAAGCACTGTTGACAGATATGTGTCTATGATATGTGTGCTACTATATAGAGTAAAATAAAAATACAGACTATATATACGTCCCACTGCTTGGACTATTTCACAGTGGTCTTGTTGTACGGATATTAAATGTCTCATAATATTTTATATGTTCATTCGAGTTTGTCGCGTGGTAACAGCGTAAGCGACATCACCGCATTTGTCCTGTGGGTTTTCTAAACGGGGATTATGGGAAATGCTTTAAAGATCTCATGTTTTCTGAATATTTGGTTATATATTATTTACTGTTACTGTTACAGCCTGTTAGAGTCCTTTGTTGAACATAGGTTCCTCCCATAGATTGCCTCACAGGCGGTGTAATTGTTATATTTACTACGGTTGGCAAGCGAATTTGAACCGCAATTCTTTGTTTTATTCGTTTTTAGGAAGACGCTACTGCCCATCTGCTGATTTGTTTCCCTCTGTCGCTTCTTATGACACCCACAAAATGATATGGGGTGTGGATATTCTTGTACCGCCACTACACCGTCTCTCTTTTACATCAGTCGTAAAATATTTCGACTGGCAGCAGGGAGCAGCGTTGAATTGGCGAGATGTTTAGTATTGGGATTGTCCATCCTTCTTTCAAATATGACAATTAGGAAATCTCATCAGCGATCGAGTTTTTTTCAATCGACTTGACTCCCTGATGCTGCGGAGAGATGATGCATTTCTTAGCATTTCTACTGCGCTCACGACATATTTTCAGAATGCGCTACCACAGGTAAATTTCCAAGTCCGATGCAGCTTAGCGACCTTAAAGAAAATAGCCTACTCCTTTTTAAAAAGCCAGCAAAGCACTTACAATTCTCCTGGTGTTGCCGTTGTTCACGATCGGCGGTAGACACTTAAGATCAGGTGTGCAGAATGATCATTTGCCTATAAAAAAACCTGAGGGTGAGGGCTACTGTAGCCCATGGACTGCTGCAACCTATTGAGTAGGTCTTTTTAAATAGGTCATATGGTAGCTTTATGGTGGTGTGTATATGTGGTCTATAGCGCGTTTTTTGAAAATGACTTGTTCGGGAGCCTAGAAGTCGTCGAGTCTGCATGCGAGACGATTCGTAATTGATGGTCTCTCGAAAACAGCACGTGGGCGCGACTCATAACTGAAATCGGTCTGTAGTTCTTCAAGAAAGCGTTGAACGCTTGCCATGTGTGGCAACTATGGTAATATAACCCCCCATGACGATTGTAATAGCAACGGTATATATTCCACTGTGTAAAGCTATACGAGCTCTTGATTGTGGAATAAAAATGACTGATTGCTTTATATTTGACTAAATTTTTTTGAGTCTCTAGGAGGGATCAGCTGCCCCCCCCCCCTCTTGGTGGGCCCTTGGTATTTGGTATGGTGAGTGTAGAGAACCGGATACCCTAATTATTGGAGATGAGGCATTTCATCTTAGTCCTCAAGTGTGACAACAATTTCGATTTTTAATTAAACATGTATATGTACGTGCATATAGACCATGTGACTACAAATGAAAAACTGCGGTTGGCAAACCGCTTGCCAAGCGTGGCGACTATGAAAAATGTCGCCTCTATGAGTCGACCTATGGGGGAGGCTTATATTCACCAGTGGACTTTCATAGATAATAACTGCAGCAGTAGATGTCTATGGGCCACAGCATCTACTTCCCATCAGGTAGACTGTGTACTCGTTTGTCATCCTTATTATATAAACAACCTGCCAACTTGTCCTTGGCACCTGGGGTTGACTGATAGAAGAAACTCCCATATGGTAATAGTTTCGCCTTATGTACCGTTAGCATTAAGGTGTTACATTTAAGTTTTTTAATATATAAATATACGAAGTTGGTCTATATCTATTTAGAATGTAAGTGAAGTTTGTCTGAAAACTAGCTACCGCAGAAAAGTCCAAAGTCGAAAAGTTTTCATGCTGTAAAATCAACTCCTTTTGAAATCTTTCGTAGTTCAGTGACAAATTTCGGTATATTTGATTGGCGGTTTTCCAAAAAACTTTTCTACTTTTTAAAAAACTAATGACTCGCCCCGGCTTCACCTGCAAAGCATATATTAATGTGGTGTTATTTACATTTCAGTTGATCAAGAATCACTTATTATACCCATTATTTTTAAAAAATCTCCAAGTATTTCAGATAAAATATAGCCTAGATTCCTCTTGGAAACGCTCTCTATCTGTTCGTAAAGTTTTATTCAATAAAACAAACAAACAATTCCGACGATCAATCCAGACAGACAGACAAATTTTTAAAAACTAGTTGTTTGTCTTAGTAGCATTCAAATAACCCTCTGAGTTCAATAAAAGCAATTTACTTCAATATTACAGACGGACAATTTCATATTATTTGTATGTATATAGATAACTAGCGGTACACCCGAAGCTGCAGTAGCCGCGTGCCATCAGTTAGGCTGTAAGTTTACTAGTTACCTTCTTTCATAAAAAAGGAATGTATGTAGTGATATAGACTGTGGTAGACTTTACCAGTTATCTGTGTTAGTGCGATGTTAGATTGTGATAAGACATGTTAGATATAGATCGTTCGTAAATTTAAACACTTGCTGAGAGCAAAGTGAGCCCGTTCCTTAATATTTCAACATAATAATAAATATGTGTCTGGGTGTAATTTATCAATAATATTTATGTATTTAGAAATATATAAGTATGTTTATCAGTTGTCTAGTACTCATAACACAAGCTCTGCTTAGCTTGGGACTAGATGGCGTTGTGTGATAGTTGTGGAATATTATTATTATTATTACCATTGCACCAATTTGATGTTTGGTTTTAGATGAGAGTATTTCTGTTTGATATATTTTTGATTTTGTAAATGATTGTGACAAGATTTAAATAAAAAAATTGTGCGTGTAATTGTGTACACTCGCACAAAGTGAAACTTCTTTAGGGCGTGTCATTCTTCCTTTATTTTATATTTTACTTGACATTACTTTATCACCAGCAGACTCGACGACTTTTAGCTTACCGGCTGGTTTCCAAAAAGGATTTAGCACCATAGACCACGTACATACCCTTCGTCAAATTGTACAGAATTCCAAAGACTAAAATCTGCCACTTTACCTGGCGTGTGTGGACTATGAGGAAACCTTTGATTCCGTCGAAATTTAGGCGGTGTTACAGTCCCTACAGCGGTGTCAAGTCGACTGTCGGTATATCAAAGTGCTGAAGTGTTTGTACAGTAGGGCTACGTTGGCTATCCGAGTACAGAACCAGAGTACGAAACCTAGTTTTCTTCAAAAATTAAGCAAAGCACGTAATCAAGGACTTATGACAACCCTGACACATATTGTCAAGTTTGTGTGACAAATTTGATAATGGGTGGGCAACTTTGCCACTAACACAAACTTTGTAACTTGCAACACAATTAGAGGAGCAAATCATAACGAGTATTGTGAATTAAACTATGTGGTAAACTTACCATCATCCTAGAAGTTAAATCCTAATAATATTTTCATCAAAAACTCCGATTTTTTTAAGTATTTTGTCTATTTCATGTTATTATTTTTATAAGTCATTGTCACATATCACACTAATAAATATCAAATCAATGAAGAATATTTTGTCACATTTAAAAATTAGGCCGGGTTTGAGGGTACCTTTTGTGTTAGAAAATTGCTAGTAAACTTTTAAGTCCCTCAAAAATGGCAAATTTTTCAGGTTTCACGGTACTTTTCTTTTATCTACGCATTACAAGCACATGTCAAGCACATGTCGTGTATAACTATGTTTATCAATATCCTTACAATAAACAAAAACTAGGGAATACGTTGAAGAAACTTCTACAACGTTTTCTTATACCGCAATTATACATTGCTGAAATTGAGTTTGGTATCCAAGTACTGGTGTCGGAATCCTGCGATTCGTTTCAACTTTATAAAGGAAAGTGCGCGAGAAGTTAGCAAAAGGAAAGTATTTTTAATTTCATTTCATTTTTTGTCGGTCGGTTAGGAAATACTCAGATTTAAATGAACAACCTATTTGTAAACATAAAAGAAATGTATTGGAATCAATACCGAAATTCATAACTTATCGATATTACTCCATCAGATTTACCAAAAGGTCTGAAAAAAATCCCCTTGGAATCGTCACATTTGTTAGTCGTCATTGTCCCTTGAATTCTTCAAATTCTCTTTATTTTTATCTTAGTGAGTTCGTCGCGATGATCGCAAAAAACTTTGGCACCTTGAGCGAAGCCAAATTGTAAATGTGATTTTAGAATATCTTACTTTTGAAAAGTATAAATCTAAATTATAATCGAGATTATATTTCTATATTAGATTACTGTGATATGTATCGTACGTTATTAATCAATTTAAAACCGTCGAAGTTTTCTCACAACTGTTTTTTAAGACTATTTGTAAAAGCTGGATTCAGGTTTCTGTTAACTTATATATTTTACAAGAGTATGTTTCCTTATTTGTTCCGTACTATTAACCTGATTACCATGAAATTTGGTGTGTTGTGGAGTGGGAATCAGTGAAGGTTTCTAACAAAAAAAATTGTTTGTTCCTTATCTTTGCATTCCCATACTGTTAATTTGATTACGTTAAGCCTTTGGTAATTTGTAAGACGCATGTGCGTGAATTTTTCTTTAAAAATGTATTTAAAACTACGGTGGCCACAGCTAATTAAAACATAACCTTTAAGTATACGCTCTGGTTTCGGTAACTCTGTTTTTGGTTTGTCTGTGGTTGGGTCTAGAACTACCCCCAGTAATACATAGATACGTTTATTTAAAATTATTGAATATAACTTGCATATTAATATATTAACACAATGAAAACATCATATTTGTTATTCTGCTTACAATAATCAGTCTTAGTAAGTTTGAAGTATTTTATAATTCTTTTTGCGGTTTTTAAGGTACGGATTAAATGACAAAAATTAATTAAAAGATTAACTTTTAATTTATCTCTAAGTTTTTTTAACAAAATAGTAGCAAAAGATCTACTAAAAATTATTAAAACAAAAAGAACTAATAACAATTTAAAAAAATGTCAGCACATAGTATGTGTCTTCAAAATTATTACTTTTTTTAGGTTCACAGGACAAACAACAATTTACTGGCTTTGAAATGCCTACTAATAGTTTTATTTTGAAAGTTTTATATAATTTCCCCGGTTTTTATTCTTCTTTCTCTTGTCTACGAGAAGTCTTCGCTTTCCGAACCAGAAAGGTGTTCACTGTGTGTCGACACTTGATCGCTGATGTGACAAACTTTTTTCAAGTTATTTCTTTCTGTGTTTCCTTTCTGAGTCAGTACAATCTTGTATAAGCTGTGAAATGATGATGATCGTCTTGAACTTATTGTTATGAATATCGTGAAATAAAGGCACTTCACTGTATTAGCATATTGTAAATAAATTCTATTTAAAAGCACGCGTGGGGTCTACACGCTTTCATTCATCGAGAGTCCCACAACACACTGAGAACTCCAAAAATGATGATTCCGTAGTTCACCAAAAAAAACAAAATATAACCAAAAATTGCCTCGTGGGGTCTAACTAGACTCCACCTGTGTAGTAAAAGGATAAACCAAAAAAGTACCCTTATTAACAGCCTATTAAAGTGAAGATGAATGAAAATATGCTATATTGCAGTTAGATAGATCACACTTTATAGCACGACAAAAAATTAAACGTAGGTACACGAAAAGATAAGAGAAACAAAAACAAAAATTTATTTAAAGCTACAATTAGCGGCCTTATCGCTTAGAAGCTGTAGATTTCTACCAGGAAACCACATTGCAGAATATATGATGAGCTGTGAAAAAGAGTAAGGGTGTACCCAAGATGTTAGAAAATACACACGATATATATGCTTAATAGGCAAATATAATTATATTCTTAATAAAAACATACAAAATATATTTAAAAAATACATTTGAATTACAAAAAACTGTAGAAATACATATACAAGAGCAAAAGGCAGTGAGCAAGTAAGTGAAATTAAAGCCTAAAAGTAAAAATAAATAGGTAGTATTTTTCAAATGAACGATGTTAAGGAGAGATAGAGGAATAACATGTTTTTCGCACTTGTAATGTGCGAGAGTAAGGAGTTTTAAAGCCGAACAGCTTCAGTAGAAAAGGATTTAAAATAGAAGGAAGTATTATGAACGCCATTTTTGAGGTAAAGTTTTTATCAAAGCAAATAGAGCGACAGTGAGTGTCATCAAGAAATCCAAACCGCTTTTTAAGATAAGCAGGCGAACACCCCGATGAGGTGGTAGAGAAAATGTATGAGGAAATATCTAGAGACATGCATTCCTCCAAAACACACTACGCGATGTAAATGGGAGACTTTAACTAAAACTAAGCACAAGAGAGAACGGTGAAGTGAAAGTAGGAAAATTTGGAATAAGGCAACGGAACCCAAGGGGTCAGCAGCTGGCCGACTTCACGGATAAAGAGAGACTCTTTATAACAAACTCTTTCTTCTAGAAGTGGACGTACGGAAAGTGGACTTGATCGAGCCCCGATGTTTCGGCAAAAAAATGAGATTGACTTCATTACGACGACTAGACGAAAAAGGTTTCATTCTTGCGATAACCGAATGGTTAGAGGCACACTAATCCTAAACGTTTAGTTGGAAAGGTCCCGTCTGATGGAGTCAATGCTCTGTCCCACTCGTCCTATAATCCAAAATCCTGAAATCTTTCAGCTCGTGTTGCAAAACCTTTTTCAGTGCCTAAAAAGCTGCAGTGCAGTAAACGATATGAATGATAAGCTCGTGGAGACTGTCCATGCGGTCGAAGCTAAGTTTTGCAAAAACCGCTGCCGAAGATCACAAAAACTTTCGGATCACACTCTTAATCTCATGCAAGTCTGTTAGATGGAAAATGAAGCAGCAGTCTTCAACAGATTTGACAGCATACAAGTAACTAAACATACTGATCTTTAAATGCATGTGGCGGGACTTACGTAACTCTAATACTGCATATATTAAAGAAGCAATTGAACGTAACCAAGGCTCCAAAGTCTTTGCCAGAGATCAGTCTACCAGAAAAAGCCAACCGTCGAAGCTGAAGACCAAGTGTGGCAGCATCGTTTCCGGGACACCTGAGATTTTAAGTGAGTTTGAGAGGTTCTATGGGCAGCTTTACACATCTTCGTTGGATTCACACACATATGTGAGTAACGATCCAAGAGCAAGTCTTATCCGACACCATTCCGATGATATTCCAGAGGCCAGTATGAGAGAGATTAGAATAGTTCTCCAGCACCTTAAAAATGGCAAGGCCGCAGGCGAGGATGGAATAACAGCGGAGCCTTTGAAAGCGGATGGATTAAACCGACCGTCAGATGATTTTCGTCGGGGTCGCTAAGCTGAAAATCTTTTTGTTTACATACTCGTAATACACCGACGGGCGCAGGTGGTTGAACTCAAAGAGGAGCCTTTGACGGTTAATTTGGACATATCGAAGGCCTTTGATCGAGTTTGGCACAAATTACTTCTTTCAAAGCTTCCTTACCTTTCTGAGAAATTGTACAATTGGATCACCAGTTTTCTGGCTGATTGGAGGATTAAGGTCGTCGTCAACAGTGCAAGCTCCGACTCTAAGCTTATAAATAATGGTGTTCCACAAGGTTGCGTGCTATCACCCACCTCGTTTCTTTCAGTTCGATCCCCAGAAGACACAAGTTTGCACGTTTACAGCTAAAATGAACCTCTTAGTCGTGTCTCCTTCATTTCTAGGCACTCCCTTCGTTGCCTCAGCTGGCATAGGAATCCTGGTCGTCGACATACCAAATGACGTTCAGTTTTATGAGCACTTGGAAGGGAAGACCTGATTGGCCTCTAAAAACATTTGCGTTATTTGCAGAGCGGAACAGTATTTCATGTCGGCACACCGCTTGTTCGGCCTACACTATACAAGGCGCATGTTCGGCCTCACATGGAAAACGTTTACAGAGCGGTTTCAATCGTCGGCGACCGAGCTCTTTCTGATTGGCTTGACTCACTGACGCTGCGATGTAGAATGCTTAGAGGAATTATACAGACGAATTACAGCCGCTCAAATTCACCATCGTACATCGCGACAAAATTCGAGATACTATCCATAACATCTGGATGACTGGCGGTTCATCACTGTGCGGTTTACAAGAAGTTTTCTTCCTCGCACGACTTCCTTGTTGAATCGACTACCGCCAGATCGACATAGAAGGTATATCCGTACCAAAACGGGTTAGGGATCTTTAAGAAAAGAGTTTACTCTTTTTCAAAGTGCTGGCAACTCAGCTTCAATTCCCCTGGTGTGGCATTTACTCATGGACGGCAGTGGTCACTTACCTACAGGTGAACCGCATCCTTGTTTACCCCTATCATAAAAAAATCTTGTCTATAATTATCGGGAACATATAGGGATCAATTAACGCTACGTTATGTATCGGAACGCATTACGCATTTGCCGCCACCAATGGCATGTTATTGTAGTATGTTTAATAACTGCCTCATTAGTCTAGTGATATTAAACGTGATTGCTGATGATGAGGTCCCGGATTCGAATCGGGCCTTTTGGTTTGGGTCAGGCCAAAATCTGTTATCACTAAACGGGATCACTCCTTTCCAAAAGGTCGGCAACTCACCTGAGATTCTCCTGGTGTTATAATTCTTCATGGGCGGCGGTAGACACTTACCGTCAGGTGAACCGCATGCTCGTTTGCCCCCTCTTTTATAAAAAATGTATCGAGTTTCTTCGTTTGATTGACATGTTTTAGCGGACAGAAAAACAATTGAAAACCGTGGGGAAGTGTGTTTTACTTTTATTTTTATTTTTCTTAATATTCTAAATATATTGATATTAAAACCAGCCAGATATAAATAGTACAATTAAAAATATTTTTATTCAATTTTCTGCAAGCAAAATACGAATAAACTTTTACCCCGAACTACTACTACAAAGACACTCATAATTTCTCACCGTAACGTTTCTAATATAAGCTTTTGTAATAGAATTGGACGCAGTGTCAAAAACCTGGAAATGATACATCAAGATCTGTCACTTCTGATTTGCTTAAAATTGTTTTCGGCGGAGATTGGAACG
>DWHP01001258.1:0-16546 GCA_018247895.1 Parnassius honrathi
ACACACACACACACACACACACACACACACACACACGCACACACACACACACACACACACACACACACACACACACATGTGTACATTATATGTGATATAAATTTCATTTACGTGAATTATTATTGTATAGTCAGACAGTTGTTTTGTAATATTCTTTTTTGTCTCTGCTTATTGCCTGTTCGTTGCTCAAACTTATTTTGAAATAGCTTGCATATATTCAATATTATATATTTTTATAATTTGTCAACTATAACAAGCGATAGTATGTATATAAAGTAAGAACCTGTTATTGGCATTATGGATTATCTGAGATTTTCTGTTAATATTTGTAACATGCTGTTGGTTCTATGATCAATAGGGAAAATAAAAAGATTTATCGGCCTGTCAAAGTACTCTGCTAGACTTAGGCCTGTTCCCTTATAGGGAGCACGTTGTGCCGTTCATCACGCTTGATAGGTGGATTAGCGAACGCTGCACCAGACGTCTCCCAGCTCTGATACTGCCGTCCGTCGTAAGTCTAAGCACTTTACGTCCTTCGTTAATGTAAAAATATCAATAACATATGTTCAACAACTGACTTAAAAAAAACGAAGTTCCTAATTCGACTGTATGTCTTTGTGTGTGTGACCTCTAAATTGTTTCCCAGGTGAACCGATTTTGATGATACTTTTTTATTTAAAAGATGATGCTTCTCTTAAGGTTCCATATAAATTTGATCAAGATCTAACCTGTAGTTTTTGAGTTATCCTTAATAATACGTATTTAATTGACTTCGACTACATCGATGATGTTCTCATTTTGTTTAATATTATAGTCGGTTTTACAAAATTTTTAATTTTACTGCTCTTTAAAAAAATAAGAGAAACAAATAGGCATACTGTCCGCCTGATAGTAAGTGAATGCTAATACCCGTAGGTGCAACTCTACTCAGTACTCTAATCAGTTCATCTAACCTCGATTAAGAATCAAAAAGTTGATGCGTAGGTAGCCCTGAGAATTTAGAAGGAATTCCTCGTTTCTGGTACATAGATACAAAGCAATAAAAAGTGTTTAGCTACTAATCACACTTCCACATCCCGGAAATTTTTTATTATTTACAATAATCGCAAGATGTTGCTCTTTTGTTAAAATTTTTGGAATTCACATAAAACGAAAAATTTAACTTCGATGAGGCAGTGAAAAAGTTGTTAGAACCCGTCCCAGGATTTCTATGGGGAGATTTTAATAAACTTCCATCAAAATAGCAGAGGCGCATCCTATATAGTATATTTCGATAAATTAAATCAACGATCTTCATAAAATGTTCAATGTCAATTTCATGGGAATATTAAAATTTAGCACATAACGACATAATGCTGCTGTGTTTCGTACGGTGAGCGTAGAAAACCGAAAACTCTTTATTATTGTAACCCGGAATTTCACCTTAGTCTTCAGAAATGAAAAAGTATCTTCATTTTTTTTATTCGATGGTAGGTGTAGGTTTATATGGACCACAGTGTACACTAACCATCAAGTGGACGTGTGTTCACAAGTCACAGTAAAGCCACATAAATACTAAATTTATAAAAATACTTGCTATCAATGTGTACTCACGTAAATATAAGAATTCGTAACATTATAAACCTTTCGACTTCAAAATTAATCGAACTTTATGGGTAGTATCGTGGAACACGCGCAAACCGTTAAGCCTACGAATTATTCGTAGGCAAACGCGTAGCGCTCTACGCGCTACATAACTTTCAGCGTAGCCGAGACGTAGAATTAAACAGTTAAATAACTAACGCACGCGCTTTGTTTGTTGTTTGAATTTTTACTTTTTGTAACTGTTAACACTAAGCGTACGTGTGATATAAAAATTACTCAGGTTTACGTTCATTACATATTAAAATAAAACTAAAATTTACGATCTTATTTCCTTCTAGGATGATGGACTCTGTGTCTGCCTAAGATTCCGGTTGGGTAAGTTCCTATTTCATCTGTCTTGAAATAGCAGTGCTTGCACTTCTGTGTTCCTATAGGATATAAATAGGTAGTATAATTACAGTACGTATATATAACTAGCATACCAGGCTGACGTTGTTCTGCCCTTTTTGACGACCCTTTGTCATGTCCTATGAAAAACCCTTAAATTAGCAAAAAAAAAAAAATTGTGGGTCATGGGTAAAAAAACTATCCTATCTCTCAACTTGAACCAAACTACATACAGTGTGCAAATTTGATTAAAAGCGGTTAAGTAGTTTAGGAGTTCATCGCGGACAAACAACGTGACACGTAATTTATATATATATTAAGATTACGATGATTTTTGAAAAAGACAAAAGTAAAACATTATGTGAAATAAGAAGAGAAGGGGAGTTGGTTGAGCAAGTGGATGAGTTTGTGTATTTAGGATACGTGTTTGGCATGGATGGTGCATATTAATCCCTTCCTTGATGGATGGTAGTGAAAGTTGGGTGTAGCAGAAGAAGTACGGGAGTAGAATAAATTCTGTAAAAATACGGTCGTTAAGGAGTATGTTAGGGCTACATCTGAATGACAGGGTGAGATATTATGTAAAATGAGAAGCGTAGTGTACAAGACCATGTTGTGACCAGGATTATGAATGGAATGCTTCGGTGGGTTGTTCATGCAAAAAAAATGAGCGAGGAAAGAGTGACAAAGCAATTTTACCTTGCAGAAGTGAGCGATAAAGTTAGCCAAGGATGCCGTAGACGGAATTTTATCGACTAAATTTGCGATGTATTAAAGATGGGCCAAATTAAAATTACTCTTAACCGATGAGCACATATGGGTAAGCATATGGATGTAAAGGAGACGATAGAGGTATATAAACTTTGTGTCAAATGACAATTCATGATCTCTGCATACCCCCCTAGGTGATAGGTGTGAGAGTTTATGTATTATGTATGTAATTAAGTTATTTAATAGAATTCAAAACGAACATTTAAAATGTTCAAGTTTTCCCTTTTGAAGATTTAAATGTTAAATACAAAATTTAAAAAAAAACTGCCAATCTGATAAGTACTTAAATATGGTGAGCAAAGAAAATAATCTTAAGTTGAGCGAAAAAGCACCTTAACTGTAAGTTACAAACTAAACTCCAGCCGCCCGTTGAATACATCCACATACGTGCAACGTAGACCGCCTACATCTATGCTAGACCTACGATATCAGTCGTTACAGTGTCTGATAGGCGGAGAGCTCAGTACCATACGACCAACGACCAACGCAGCACGCGCTTAAAATTTCCAACTCCGCAAAAAATCGTAAAAAGTTTTTCCACTTTCCGCGAGAATTTCAAAAGTTTTTTCCTAATACGTGCACGGTTCGCCTTACGCAGCGTTGGCAATAACAGCGTATAACGCCTTTCTTAGCTTTCATAGACTTTATAAACTTTTGTAAGCTGTGAATTTAGTATTAGATTGTAATAATAATTTTGTATTGTAGTTTATAAATCGCTAACTCAATCGGTTGTGAATATAAAAGTAGTTGCATGTATAGGTCTCGATATTAGTCGCGTATTACTAGGATTTATAACCAATCAGTGTGTAGTTCTATAATCACTTGTATAACTATTTTTAACTTTTAAAACCACCTGCAGTGAACTGTAAGCTACGGTAAGTTTTTAATTACATTACAGGGCGTGGGGATATTTGTTTTAATGGTGTGATTTAAATACATCGATAAAATATTTCAGATATGCGATATATTCAAACACGCTCTAAACTACTCAAATATCATTTGACAATTAACCTTATTATAAGTAACGTGTAGTGGCGGTATACGAATATCCACTACCCCATTCCGTGGGGGTCGTCAGAGGCGCCAGAGGGAAACTAAAACAGGAGATGGGAAGCAGCATCTTCCTGAAAACATTGAGTGATAATAAAAAACTGCGGTTGCTGACGCGTCTACCTAGCGCAGTAATTATGTTATCCCCCTAGGAGCGTCTATGGAGAGGCCTATGTTCAGCCGTGGGCTTTAATAGACTATTAAATAAATGAACGAATGAACCTTTTTAGTTTTCCTCTAAGTCCTAGATCACTAATGATTTTATATATATATTGATATGATGAAATTATTGATGATACGGAAAAGTTGCTGATTGATTGATGGTAATATATTTTACCGAAATCCTAATTAGATAACACATTTAATATAAGAAACCGAAAATATTTGTTAATGTATATATTAGCATATTCACCTGAGATACAGGTTTATCCTAGTTCAAGTGCTTGTTATTGTAGACTATTTTAAATTAAGACACTGTTTGAATTAATTGTACAATTTATTGAATTAAAAGAAAATATTATCTTTACCATCATCACATTCCTTTACAAGTCTGCTGTTGAACATAGCCCCCCAAGGAGTGCCACAAAAATGATCGAAATCGTCCGACTACCGTGTGACAATTCCCGTTAAGCGTGACTGTATATTACTAAGACGAACCTCTCCGATATACCCAGCATACAGCACTACGTGTTCTTTTAAGATCTCTAAGACGTATCAGAGGGCAGTTAAAGCGCTTCTCCATACAAATACCAGTTCATGTGTGTAACCAAATATATCTCAGCCCAGAATTATCTTTGGTTACACACATGAGAAATTAAAGCCTCCTCTGAAACTGATTCCGTACGCAATATGAAGCATATCATTCTCTTGACGTTGTTTGTCTTAGAACGTCACTCGACACTCAACAGAAAATAAATCGACATCGACTTCCTGTAATTAACAAGTCGTTATATAATGAAATATATACCACAATTAACAACAGCATTATTGTCCTGTTCAAAATGATATTATTCATTATTCTACAAAAGTTATTTCAAATTACTGACGTCGATTATGTACACAAACGAGAAGTGTTTTTTATTTATAAATAAATGTGGCCATATTTCATTCTATGATAAAAAATGAGTCACTGGAATTGGCGGACCAGGCCATACAACGACGTTAAGTCCGTCAATTTTTACGCGATGGATTCACGCTGCAACTATAATATAGACAGCACGAATGAGTCGACTCGACAGGGTACGATCATGCTCTTACAGAATACCAGCGTATAATAGCAGCTCAAAGCTGATGTGTTTCGTATGGTTAGTGTAGAGAACCAGAGACCTTTTTTTATAGCATAGGGTTACAAACGAGCACAGAGTTTACCAGATGCTAAATGGTTGCTGCGGCCCATAGACATCCACATCTAACCTCGATAACGAATCATAATGTAGATGCGTTGTCACCCATGAGGACTAAGATGGAATGCCTCGTTTTCAGTAAAAAGGGTCTCCGGTACTCTACACTCATACAAAACATAGCAGCATTAAGCTTCTATTTCACGCTGGTTTTCCGTGAGAGCGTGGTCTTTCCCCGGTCAAGCCGACCCATTCGTGCTACAACTATACTACTAATATAACAGCAGCATGGCTCTACCACGTATAAAAACGTTTTTTACTGGAAACGAGACATTCCGTCTTAGTCCTCACGGGTGATAACGCATCTGCATTTTATCCGCTTATATCCGAGAGCAGGATTATTCGAGGATAAATGTAGATGTCTGTGGGCCACAGCATCTATTACCATCAGGTGGACTGCAAGCTCTTGTGTCACCCTATTCTATAAAAAAATGTGCACTTATACGCAAGAATGGTTTTAAAAAATGTAAGTTATTATAGTTCTGCGAGTTAAAAGCAAAGTTAAAGATACCACCTATGAACTCCCCACTGCTGGGCATTAGCTTTTTTCATTTCTGAGAGGGTTAAGTATCCATAAAGATTTCTTTCACAAAAAAGCTCCCAGTAAATTAGTACTGGTGATTACTCTAGAATTTACTATAGAACCCAGGCTGCTATCATATGATGAACTTTTCGAGAGATACCTGAGATACTAAGGCTTCCTAAAAAATAAAGATTTGATACAACATACATAAACACTCACGCCTGTCACCCAGAGGGTTGGGCAGAGACTTCAGACTTCCATTTGGCATGATCCTGACATACCTCTCTCGCCTCCTTCACACCATATACCTACGCATACATGCTCGTCGGTTAAGGGAACTCCTAATTTGGCCCATTTTCAATAAATCGCCAATTTGGTCGATAAATTTTCGCCTAGGACGTCCATTTCCGACTCTGCCATTCACTTGTGCAACATACGTTTTCTTTGTCACTCTTTCCTCATTCATTCTTTCCACATGACCAAACCACTGAAGCATTCCTTTCTTCTAGTCACAACATCATCTTGCAAACCACACTCTTCTCTTATCACACAATTTCTCACCCTGTCATTTAGATTCGGCCCTAACATACTCTAACATAATATATTATGCTTTTTAAAATGTATTTAATGGTATCGAAAACCCTGAAGACAGGCAAACTGTCAAACACGTAGTTTTATTAAACAAAGAAAAAAAAACCGACCCAGTGCGTGTCCGGCCACGCACAATGTAGATAAAGGTAGGATTCAGTTGTCCGTCACAAGTCACAATACGTAGGCTTTCTTGATAATTAGCGATTAAGTGAGTTCGTAGTTTGACCGCTACAACGACTTAAAATTAGCCTAAATGGGACGATGGTAACTGAAGGACTTATTTTCCAATCAATCTTATAGGGAGTGGTATTCAAAAAAGATTAAAACACTTTTCGATTTTGAAATTGATACATGCTACATCAAATCATTCACATGCCAATTCCGTACAAAGATGGTCATAGTTGGACTATTTATATATTCCTGGCAGTGCAACTCTAAGATATATATGACCGTAACGAAGCTTCCTGTAAACCATCACTACCATAGATTAACCTGACGGGTGCTCGCGTAAACCAAGAGTATCACGAATTATATTGTATGAGGCTATATGATTGTACGAATATACTTTGAGTGAGGCCTACAATAACTACCAACTAACAAATAAGAGAAAGTATAAGTAAGAAAGGTCTACCTTGCCTATCCCGCATAGAAAAAATAAATCTATAGTAGTAATGCATATAAGTCGTTTTCGCCATAATATGTTGATTTCCTACAGTTCAAAAAAAATTACAAAGTTACAATGCAGCTAGTTTTAGGTCATTTTCTATGGAGTTGTAACGAAATTTTGGTGTGCATTGCAATTGCAATCAATTTTTAACTTCATTATATATACTACTATCGTGTATACTTTTTACATTTCCAAAAACAGTGATTTAGGTGGTAGGGCACGGGACACATGACCCTAATGAAAAACACCACTTTAAAGCTGAATATTCTGCAAACGGATCCCTTACTCGAAAAGAAGTTCTTTCATACTCCAAGTGTTTTTGAAAGACCTGTCCAACGATTCCCCACACGATGGAGTAGATGGGTAAAAATAAATCATTCTCCATTTAACTGTACGGAAAGTACCCGAAATAAAAATGTTTTTAAGATTTTATTTCACAGTTTTGTAGACGTCATTAATATCTATAACTATGCTAAAATGCGGACTTGTAGCGCCTAGAGTCTCTGAGTAAAAGAGCGGGCGAACGGATGGCCTGACATGGCGAAGTTATAAGGTTTCCTTGATGTTAAACTACGGAACCCTAAAAAGCAAACTCGGAATTTACTTTAGAGTAAATTACTCTAAGGGCAGCTTAGACTGATCGTGGGTGATGATCGCCAAATGTTCACGTGTTTTGATCTGAAATTAGCTTGAACAGTATGATACTTTGTCCAAGTAAAATAGTTTGGATAAACACGTAAGTGGGTAAAGTTTGACTGGGTTTGACAGGGATTCCGGAACCGTTCACAATCATGTATTATGTTGCACAACTAACTATACAAATCATAATAAAAAATCTGAAAAAAGGTTGACCCTGCAATCCGTAACCACTTATTTTCGAGCACAACGCTCTCAGATCTATTTAATTTTTGAGCTCGAAACGATTATTTAAAATTATGTGTGATTTTACGTGGTAAAGCCGCGCTGCAGCTATAATATTATGGTTGTAGCACGAATGGGTCGGCTCGACCAGGATAGGACTACGCTCTCGTAGAACACCAGCGTAAAATAGCAGCTAATGCTGCTGTGTTTCGTATGGTGAGTGTTGAGAACCCGAAACCCTTTTTACTGGAATCGAGGCATTCCTCTATAGTCCTCAGGGGTGACAACGCATTTGCATTTTGATCCTTAATTGAGGATTAAGGGAGTTAAAGTAAGCTAGGCCAATAACTAAAAAAATGGGCAAAAAACCCAGAGAGTGGGATATTTATAGTGCAGCCCTATCCGATTATAATAAAGAAATTAGGAAAGCCAAGAGAGCATCGTGGAGGAAGCTCCGCGAGGAAGTTGAGTTTTTGCCTCGCAGTGCAAGACTAAACAAAATGCTATCGAAAGCTAAACCTAATCAGATCGGGCTTCTTAAAAAGCCTGATGGTAACTTCACTAATCATCAGCTGATATCCAGAGTAAATTGTTCTGCAGATCTGCACGAATTTCACTTAATACGTAGTTTTTTCGAATTGTAGTCTCTTCAGGGACTATTTGATTCGTACAATATTTCTTGAGGAATTTTTGGCATGCTTGGTTATTCAGTTGATGAAACGGAATATTGCAAGCAACAAAACACTCACATAAATCTTTATAAAACGCTGTATTTTTTGCAAAATCCGAAGTTGAAGGCGTAACTTGCGTCGGCAGTTACTGGCGACTTATTGATGGTTTATTTCTTGCTGCTATGGGGGAACCCGTATTTACGTGTTGATCGATCTGCTATTTTTTCGAACAAGATATACGTTTGTCACAAATCTTGTAGAAAATCACATTGCTATCAGTTGTGAACTGACCCGGGTAACCTTTAATCCATTATAGTTAGGTCATTTTTTTATCGGCGGCATTGTTAAATCGTTCGTAAACAAACACTTCCGTTTTAAGCGGGTGATTGAATAAATGAATCATGCAAGAACAACTCACGCGCGAGTGTAGGTGGCTACCCCTGCCCCCGCGCGCCGCATCGGTCGCGTCATTTGTCGTATGCTCGTACACATAGATTACTGAATATATACTAGCTCGCACAATAGACTATATATAATACTGTCTCGCACGCACGCACTAGTCAATCAGTGCAGTCAGCCTCTCTACTCGCGCCCTACATGTCTTTGTCATCTAGGTCCCTATACGTACCTCCCGCTACTAAACGAAATATGCACGATTGGAAAAAAGGCTAAAATATGCATCAACGCCGTAATTAGAGAGTTATATGCACTTGTATATGCAAATATGCAAATGCATAAAATCCGATGTCCACTCATTACACAGTAACAAGGTATGTGTAACTTAGATGAATAAATAATATTATTATTAGAAAATGTGTTGAAGTCCAACGCCCATGTCGGCAATATCCGACAGTAAGAACGGGACATATGCAAAGATAAACGATACAAAAATAAACATAAATCAAAATATTTCCTTTTATACTGACTAATGTAGGTAGTGCCATAAAATAAATACAGAAATTGTTAATAGAGTATTTTCCTACAAATATTTGTGTGTACTGAATTGATGGTTCCTATTTCTAGCCTACAACTCGCAGTACGTAACTCCAGCCTATTATTTATTCTGTGCTCTAGCGCTGAACAAAACGTAAAAGGGATAGCTGCGAACGTCGTATAGGTAGGGGGGATGGAATGCGACTCGAGAGCCAATCAGCGCGTGCGAACGATACGCACAGGCAATCATACGAAATAATGCGTAATACGGCCAATTATTCGCAATAACTGTCACTGCTAGACTTTTGTGCCGCGACTTGTACATTTTGAAAACAGAAACTATGTAATGTTATTGCTCCCGATTATATTAGCTTATCTATGTTTATTGTTATTACTACGCCCTGCACCAGGGTCGGAGAAAGACGACAACTACTGATGTCATAAACAAGTGCCGATTTCTGGAATTTCCCATATGTTATGCGCTCGTACGTGTAGTTTTACGTTCGAGTTATTTAGAAAAAAACTAAAGGAATTTTTTTTTGTTTGAAAATCTTTGAAAACGAACCGGAATATATAACATTCTACGTTTGAAAATTACTTATTCTGGAAGGGAGTTAAAAACAACTTGGTACATAGATAGGGAATGTCAATTAAAATGCTGTTTATTATAAATTTGTTATAGAAAGTGAATTGTTAAGTAAAAAAGATCACGTATTTGATGGCGTACCGGAAGAATATCTTAGCCATAAGGAAAGGTACGAAAATATTATCAGAAAATCTGTTTATTTATTCGGATTGGTGCGCAAAATGCAGGGAGAAGGCAAGACAAGTATCACTGACTATAGGTAAACAATGAATATTTTATGTAATAGAATATACGTGAATACGAGTATATGTAGGCCACTCAGAAAGTTTTACAAAGCTAAAAAACAGTGCGGTGGTTAAAGCTTTTATAATTGAAATTATTGAAGTTTGAGTGTAGAGAATCGGAGACTTTTACTGGAAACGAGATATTTGAAGTTCTAAGAGGTATACGCATATGCATTTTGATTCTTAATCGATAATAGATGTAGATGTCTATGGGCCACAGCATCCATTTACCATCAGGTGGACTGTGTGCTTGTTTGCCACTCTTATTCAAAAAAATATCCCAGCGTGTACCGCTGTAACCTTAGAATCCATATCTATAAATGCCATTCGAACACTTCAAATTAACGATTCTTCTGCTTCAAAGCGACATTTATATCGAAAAAATGGTCGCGGAATCAACACAGATTCATTTTCAATGAAACATGAAATTTCAGAGGGCAATTTAAAAATAAAATATTCGATTGTTTTACTTGAAAATAATTGTGATTATATCGTCGCTTGACCGCCGACTCGACTTGGTTTGATGTGGATTTTTATCCGTCAAAGAAGTCTTTCGTCATACGCCGTCAAAGAAGTGCGATTTTTTGTATAGATTGTCTGCGCGCATGAGAATTATAGTGAAATCAAAAAAACAAAACTCCGATTGTTTCTGCTTAGACACCTTGAGATCCTATCGTCATCTACTGTCTAATGGCTCAAGCTGCCCTCAAAATCTCTCGAAAACTTGAGAATCAACATAAAGCCGCGTATTGATTATGCGCTCTAAGAGGTCGAACATTGGCGCGCGTTCCAGCCGCGTGAAATGGATACCTCCTTGAACGCGCGCCAAATTGCTCGTTGGAACGCTCAAACGTGGAGCGGGCCGTTCCGTATGGTGTTGGTTTTTTAACGCGTATCAAAGTAATTAAGTATTAGCGTCCGTGCCAGTTGGGACAGTTTTTTCATCATTCGTGTGTTCGTTGTGTTCCGACCTAAGAATAACCTAAGTTGCCGTAAATTGATAAAATTATATGGTTCAAAAGACCTGCTATGGAATAGCAAAAGTCGTTTGTATCATAATAAAGCGCTCAGAGAAGATGCATGGAGAGAACTATGAAAGCGACTGCTGCTTGTACGGGACTGACATCAATGTTGAACGGTCAAACACTGGGACAGCCAGGCGCACTTAGTTGGTATATGTATGAACTTCGAATATTTGGAACGCGTTCCGTGGAACGTACTGGTCGACGCGGTCTATCATGTCGCGCACGCCAGAAGCGCATAATTGATATGTAGCTTAATTTATTGTGAAGAAGTTTGAACAGATTATTATTAACTGTCATAATGTTGACACTCGAAAAGACCTGTGAAGAATCGAAAAGAATGATCACATTTTCAAAATAAAATTTTACTGGCCAGAATCTCGAAAATTTTTTTTGTAAAACTTTTTACGTGGCCTCTCGTATGTATTTATAATTTAGTTATACACTTAGTTATACTTATTAAATCCTACTTGCATTTAAATTAGTGTCCTTCAGTACTACAGAGTGAATTTCCGTCTTGCGGTTTGTTAAAATGGAGACAACCCGTCTGCGTATTAGAGAACACATCACCTCATTTCGACCTATTGATATCATGAAAGACGACTTTGGGAAATGGCAAATACTAGAAAGGTCTCCTGACCTTCCATAGATGCGAGTTTGCCAGTATAACTTAATTTACGCCACATGTATTATCTGTACCATATTAATCCTCCTGACTGGTTTCAACTAGGGTGAATTCTTTCAATTGTAAAGTAAAAAAGTAAAGTTACAGCCTATATACGTCCCACTGCTGAGCACAGGCCTCCCCTCATTTTTGAGAGGGTTTTAGGGCAAGGAAGCGTCCACCGCGCTGCCCCAATGCGTCTTCACATGTCTTTGAAATATTTTTTTCTTATTCCTCAGACGTGCAAGTTTCCTCACGATGTTTTCCTTCACCGCCGAGCACGTGGTATATCAGCACTTAAAATTGCAATTAACAATGTCATTGGTGCCGGCGGGGATCGAACTGGGGTTACTCGCGTTTTGTTATATTTACAGCGAGCGCTAACCATCTGAGCTACCACGGCTCTCTTTCAATTGTATAAGCAGTCAACTCTGCAGATAACTATAGTCTTTTTATTATTTGTGTTTTAGTCGTTTAGCCGTTCATACCCCATTTATACTTTCAAAGTTAGATACCTCGGTATATCTGTAAGTAACGAAATAATTATAATTAAACCTAGAACAATACGATATATTAAAATTATAAATTCTTAGGGACTTGATCAGAGGTCTGCTTGGTTCGTCCGTTTTAAGGGATGGCTCCCCTTTAGGATTGCATTACATTATATTTATGCCCGCTATTTTGAACCAAGGAAATGAAGAACAGCAAGCAAAATGGCTTCCACG
Organism: Parnassius honrathi; assembly: GCA_018247895.1. Classification (NCBI taxonomy): domain Eukaryota; kingdom Metazoa; phylum Arthropoda; class Insecta; order Lepidoptera; family Papilionidae; genus Parnassius; species Parnassius honrathi. The sequence goes on from DWHP01001258.1 coordinate 12,720, forward strand.
TGCGTGGAATTGCAGCATCGTTGGCACTTTTGCTCAAGTCAGTATAAATAGATCCATCCTTCAAAGATATATAATGTACCTATATTAAAGTTAAGAAAGTTACAGCCTCTACCTATCTATGTGCCCCACTCCTGGACACTTGACTCCTCCTATTCCTGAGAGAGTTTTAAGGGTAAGGAAGTATCCACTACGCCTGTCTTAACGCGTGTTGGCGAACTTCACAGGTCTTTTTTTAATTTCTTAGGAGTGCAGGTTTCCCCACGATTTTTGGCTTCACCACCGAGCACGTGGTTTAATGAGAAATAATATGTAAAAATAATGTGAAGTGCTCGAAAACCGTAAAAACTAGTATTATTTAAATGTGCAGTGTTCGCGTAAATATAAGAAATCATCATGAAAAAATAATTATTAGTATTTTCGAGCATCTCGAGTTATAACTTACTATCATAATTAACAGCACTATTAATATTTTTTTGGTTTAAATGTTTTATTTTTGTAAGAAGCATTAAGTCTTAAACGTAAATTGCCTATGAATCAGGTAAGTAGTTTGGTATTTTTAATTAAATTAATTATGTACGTCAGTTTGTTGGCTATATTGTTATTTATTATTGTTACGAGCTTAGGGTTCTTGACCATAAAAACAGCCGATTGAATTACCAAAATTGAAACTCACTAATAATTAATCACACTTAACACTAGTTCACTTTATTTCGCTCCGAAGCTTCACTTGTATCGCCAATTCAATACTGCTCCGATCGCGGCTTGCAGCGGCTTTAAATACATCTTTTACACCGAAACATCCAGAATATTCCAGTGAATACGGGCGCCGACCGACCAGACGCAGAAAGTTCGAGTGTAGGGTTACTAGAAAGCTTAATTATTCTGTTCGATACTAGATGGCGCTGTTGGTCGAAAGTTCTAGAAAGATCTAGACACTCCTATTTCTGCTACTTGATACCAGATGGCGTCAAGTAGCTAGGAAGATTGTGTGAAACTGGGGATTTTCATTTTTAGACTGAGCTAGGTCACGGTACGTTCATCCGCGGTTTGGAGACAACTGCTACGTACGACGCCTCAACCAGGGAGTTTGTTCTGCACAGCCCCACGCTCACTTCATACAAGTGGTGGCCCGGCGGACGTGAGTATACGCACGTTACATTATTATATCTTAGTAAAGAAGTCGCCCTATAACGTCCCGTTCGTGTCGTAAGAGCCGACAGAGGGAAACTGAAATAGAAGATGGGCGACAGCATATTCCTGATTATAATTCAAAGTTTTAAAAAAATTGCGGTTGCCAATCCGCCTGGTTAACGTGGCAACTATGGCAAAAGAGGCAATCTATGGGAGAGACATTTGTTCAGCAGTGGACTTTTATAGGCGGTAATGGATAACGGAAAGTAGTTTTGACCAAATTAAGTCAATCAACCACCACAACCAATCCTTTGAGATTGATTGTCAAGGTGTTATTCATATGATACTGATTTTTGATGTTTTTCTTAATTTTTGTTTAGTTTACTGGACAGAGCCAAGTTGCAGCTATATTACGGCTGTAGTACGAATAGGTTGGCGTGATAGGGGTAGGAACACGCTTTCACACTGTGTTTCGTAAGGTGTGTGTATATAGAGAACCGGAGACCCTTTTTACTGGTATCGAGCCTTCCACCTTAGTCCTCAGGTGTGACAACGCATCTGCATTTTGATTTTTTAATTGAGAATAAATGTAGATGTCTATGAGCCACAGCATCCAATTACTATCAATGGGACTGTGTGCTTGTTTATCACCCGTATTCTATAAAAATATTATGGTTTTATAGTAAGAATGGGAGAGACTAATTAATCTTTAAACCTCAGAAATGAGACCTAGAAATGAGAGTTTAATGACCAGCAGACTTTTAATTCATTCATTCTTTTATTACAGCTCATTCAAAGTATACGGCTGAACATAGGCCTCCTCATAGATTTTCGAAAAGAGAGGATATTTGCCATAGTTGCCGCGTTGTGGTGGCAGGCGGGCTTGCACTACAGTTTGCGCTGTTTTCAGTTGCTACAGGCAGATATTTTGGATATCTCCTGTTAAAGTTTCTCTCTTTCTGGGGTAGTGGGTATACTTACGCCGACACTACACAAGGTTACATGAATATATGCAATTTCAATTATCTGCGTGAAAAAGTCTCTGTGAAGAACATTTATCAATCAAGCAGCGTGATTTCTTATTTCAATAGGTGTTCCTTTATGCTAATTTTGGCACTGAAATTAATCTATTTTACGTATATATGTTGTTCTTGTAGTGGGTCACACAGCGAATTATTGCATCGTGGTGGCCCAGCTTTACACTAAAGGTGTTTGCCATGGAACCCATTCTTTCATCGTACAAGTTCGTGACGAGGAAACTCACATGCCTTTGCCTGGAATCAAAGTTGGTGAAATTGGCGCTAAATTAGGCCTGAATGCTGTAAATAATGGCTTCATAGGATTTGACAACGTAAGAATTCCAAGAAGTCACATGTTGATGAAACACGCCCAGGTTTTAGAAGTAAGTAATAAATAATATTTTTATACCTATTCCAAGCGCTTTCTTGTATTTTTTAATCGGCAGTTTTGATCAACGATGACAGTTTTTGGAGCAAGCTAAGAATAATTAGGCACTATGGACATAGACTAAAAATTCAGTACGGTTTGATGAAACCATTGGGAGTTGTGCATTTGTAAATTTTCTAAACTCAATCAAAGATCCGCAGGAGTTAAAATGCGCAGTGTGAACTAATCCTACTATTTATTTTACAAGTGTACTCGTAACAATTGTAGTCACTTTTAGCATTGTCTTCTGAATACACCTTTTGCCATGTCGTGTAAGCACACGATTTTTCGATGTTAATAAAAAGCGATACGTAACCATGGTTACTCAGGGGCTAAGCCTTCGCCATAAATTTCATGACATGTGAGCAACCCAACTTTTTTCAATAAAGCGATTGATCGCACATCTGCGACGTCATGCAATCATTGCGCGATTATTTCTAATTTTTACATGCAATTTTATATTTACCACGTGCTTGGCGGTGAAAGAAACATTACGAGGAAACCTGCATGTCTGAGAAATAAGATATTTTGAAGATACGTAAAGTTTACAAAACGCATTGAAACAACATGACTGAATAATTTCCCCGTAACCCTCTCTGAGAAACCTCTGTGAGAGTGAGACGTATACAGGGTGCAATTCTATAGTAGTGTGGCTCACGGTACAACTCGCGGCACGTAATTAGAGCGCTGAAAGAAACGTGGAGGGGATAGTTGCGAATGTGGTATCAGTATTGGGGACGGAATGCGACTGGAGAATCATTCAGAGCGTGCGAACGATACGCACAGCTAATCACACGCCATAATGGGCAATACGGCCAATTATGTGCAATAACGGTCACTGTTAGATATTCGTTCCACGAGTTGTATCCACGAATGTAGCTCCTACACCTATTATAAACGTAAGACCGTATTAAAAAGGACTTGGAACATAACGGTTGGCTCAAGCAAAGAAAAAAAAGGCCGGGGTCGCCATGTGATGTTGGACGGTGTTCAATAAAAAGGAGGCGTGCTACCCAGTTTAAGACTTTAATTATACTGCTTTATTCTAAACTAAACACTAATATAAATTGTTGTGGGGGCTACATTACACTACTTTTGCAAAGCAGTACATGTAAAATCAAATTAGAGACTAGATTAAAGATCCTAAGCATGTGTGTGTGTGTCGATTGTTTGTACTGTTGCAAGCTATAATTGATGCCCCTAGCGCCATCTAGTGTCGGGAAACAGAGCGAGGAGATCTTTCCAGAAAA
>DWHP01001259.1:0-16546 GCA_018247895.1 Parnassius honrathi
GGTCGGCTCGACCGGGGAAAGACCACGCTCTCGTAATACCAGTCTAAAATAGTAACTTTAATCCGCTGTGTTTCGTCTGGGTAGTGTAGAGAACCGGAGACCACTTTATCTATGGTGCACAGCATCGTCTCACCATCACGTGGACGGTGTGTTTATTTGTTACCCCTATTCTATAAAAAATCTTTATAAAAAGTTCTTTACAAAAATTGTGTTGATTTAATGTTCCTTGTAATATTTTTAAATAGTTCCTTTAAGAAATATTCCTATTGAGATAAGTTAAAGTCAAATATTACTAGTTATTCTTAGTAACATATGTGAAGGCGAACCATTTTCGCTCGCCATCAAGGACTTTTACAAGACTTAGTTACTTAATAAATTAGTATCGCCCCAAGCTTATGCCATACCAAATCTTGTCTAATTCTTACTGATACTGTATGACAAGCGACTAGCCCTGGCTTCGCCTGGATTTAATCTATTAATGTGGCGTTATTTAGATTAAAGATAATCACAGATGATTTTTTGTAATTTTTTTGTTTGTTGGTATTGTTTTTTGACCCTCTGGTATCGTTCTGTTCTCTAATGTTAGCCACGACGGAGAGATAGACAAAAATCTTTGGAAATGTTTATTAATAAATAATATTAATAAATAAACCTCAATAGCGTGCAAAGAACTCTAGGAGCCATTTATTGCAATATTACGGACATATCCTTTAATTTTATTTATATGTATGTAGATTTCACAGCTACGTGGCGCAGTGGCTTAGCAATGAGTTACAGCGCTAACGGCCGCGTGCTCGAATCCCATACGGAACAGTTTTACATTAACATTATTTGTACGGCCTACAACTAATTCTTCCGGGTCTGGATGTCTGTCCTTGTGAAGTTTATGTTTGTAAACTACCCCACGGTATAGGAGAAAATCCTAGTGTGGAGGTAACGTTTTTAAATGAGAAAAAAATACTAATTAAAAAATAAAATTATACTATGTATGATGTGTTATTATACTATGTACCTATGTGTGTGTGAGAATGCTTAAAGTCAGATAAATCTTCCGGCTTGCGATAGACTGCGGTATAGTTATATCGTTTACTTCAGACGTCGCGTCGTCAATCTGCGTCAATAGCGTGACAGTTACGACAAATTGTCGCTACTAATGTAGCGCAGATTTGTCTAAAAAAGATGTAAAGAAAGGGTAATACCATTAGCATTACAGCCTGTCAAAAGTCCACAGCTGAACATAGGCTTCCCCCATAGATTGCTTCCTATTTTCTGTTCCACAGCATAAGGGTGGCAAACGTGCACACTGTACACCTGGCAAGTGGTTGCTGTGGCCCATAGATGTTACACATATCCTCGATTACAAATCAAAATTCAGATGCGTTGTCTCGCGTGAGTACTGAGAAAGACCTTATTTCCAGTAAAAATAGATCTCCAGTTCCCTACACTGTACTACCATACGAAACACAGTAGCGTTAATGTTATTTTAACGCTGGTATTCCGTGAGAGGGTGGTCCTTCCCCGGTCAAGCCGACCCAATAGAGCTACAACTAAACTAGTAATATAGTAGCAGCATGGATCTACCACGTATTAAATCTCACAGGATTGAAACTGGCTATAGTTGCCATGTTTGGTATGTGTGCTGGCAACCACAGTATTTTATTTTTTAATTGCTATAAGGGACGATATTGGTTATTGGATATTCTTACATCGCTACTACACGGTGCAAGAAAGAGAACTACCACATAGTTCTCTTTCTTGCACCATGTGTAGAGTGATATTAATACTACGAATGGTAAAATTTAGCAACTAAAATTGACCTAATGAAGAGGATAAAATGCAAAGAGAAGCATTGTCTCTTCGCAATAACATTGGATCAAGCCGTTCAACGGATCAACGGGTCGGATCAACTCTTCGTTGGATGCAGTTAAATAGAAGGAGCTGAATATCATCAGGTATATAGAAGTAAAAGTTACATTACATAAAAATCTAGCTACAAATGAAAGTCTTACTAAAATTACAATGCGTAACAAATGTGTGTAAAATTTTCGTATTTATTATAAAGGCAAACATTTAAAAGGATAAAGTAAAAGAAGCGACGCGGCCAAGGGAACATTTTTCAGAGTAACAAAGCGAATATTGGAGAGCACCCACAAAAGCCACCGGCGGTGAAGGCGAGCTAGTGATGTTGAGATAATAAGGCCCAAAAATGTTTATTTGTATTTCTAATATAAAATAAACAGATTATTAGTATTTGAACCAAATCAGTGTGCAAGCCAGTAAATTGAAAACTATTTGGCACTTGTCGACATCTCAGATTTTTTAAATTACTGATTTTCTATAACGCAGCAGTGATGGAAAACATTGTAAGAACATAAATGGTTGAGAAATTAAAAACACAGACTTAGTTCTTCTATTAATTGCTACTAGGATACGTGTTTGTATTATTCATGAAGGATTTTCAATTGCTTATTTGCCACGCTTGTCAAGTTGGTTAAGAAAATGAAGTTGAAAGTTTCTTGAGCGGCAGGCAAGTAAGTGGCAGGACCGTCCTTTACTAGATAGAGTGACGATCTGATAGGACAGCGGGAAGTCGGCGGATTCAGTATCACGTATATCAGATCGGGATCGTATTTTGTGGGATTCCTTAGGGGGACCCTTGTGCAACAGTGGAGTAGTGAAGGGCTCGAATGATAATGATGACGAGTTATATGTGTATTACTCAGCCACGCACTAGAACAAAGCGGTGCACTTCCTGCTTCAAATTCCTCTCAGAATTGAAAATCTATATGAAAGGTCGTGGGACGTATGTAGGTTTTATTGTTTTTGTTTTACTCTATAAATATTGAAACTTCTTTTATATTATTCATTTTTATGTAAACATTGCGCATAAATAATTAAATATTTTAATGGTTTTTGAGCAAATGATTTTTAAAAACATCATTTATTATAGGTAGGGTAAGATATGTAAAAATATAAATTAATTCTATTTATTTAATTAAAAAGAAAACTATTTCATCGATATTTACAGTTATCTACATCACTAGCGACTGAGTCAGCTCAGAAGCAAGTGCCTCATAGTTACATACGTAGGTGTAATTGTCTGTAAGTACATTTTTCTTTGAGGTTACTCTCTATTAAACGCTCAAAGTCAAATGAGACGCAATGGGCTGAAAACCACAAAGGTGTACGGGATGAAAGGGAACGTTAATTGTTCCTCAAATTATTATGAATTTGATACACGACGGAGTCAAAGGGCTGGCGGCTATTATACGGCCGAGTTTTCACCAAGAGTACACGCTTGTTGCGCACCGTTAAACTTTGAGAACGATCCCTACTCGTTTCGTAATATTTTGGTATTTCATATACTTCAAGTTATTTCACAGTCTTTGATGTAACAGTTCTTGTTGCTCTGTCGCAAGAATTAACAAAATGGATTCCGGAAATGCTGAGTGACGTTCGTACTCATTGGTGTAATAACAGTCTGCTTTTACTAAAGAGTTTTAGGAATGTTTTTTATCTGTAATATAATTTATTTACGCATCGCTATTCCTTACGACACTCACGTAAGAGCCGACAGAGGGAACCAACCAGGCCAAGAGCGTCTTCCTAAAATCAACGGTAAAATAACTAATTTTGCCAACTCACCTTTCAAGCGTGACAACTTCGACGAACATCCTCCTCATGTGGAAATATATGGGGTATGCCTATGTTCGGTCGAGGACTTTGATAAGCTGCGGAGTTATTGAATTATTCTAATTAATTCATTAGAAATTCCATAAGACAGCACCCGCCGTTAGGTGAATTCTTTCAAGCCGTCTCTGTATCACCACTGTTTTATTTCATTGATTAAAAATTATTAACAGTTCATTATTAATGGCTTAAGAGTGCTTATGGCTGGGTCTTGTCATCCACTTGCCTTTGATAATCAATGAGAGATATTGGTCACAGTTAAAAGAATGAATGTCACAATTTTCTTAACGCATAGGTGATGTTTAACGAGTAGCTACGAGTGTCTGTAAGAAAAAAGAGTAGGTACTAGACATGTGTCATTCATTCATTTCTAATGAGTCATTCGAGGCGATCATTCAAATGGATTATTTCGAGTTTCGGTACTGTGTGATCTGTGAGACCCGCCTATAAAGTCCGTCGTCGGAAATTACTCTATGGTCGTAGATCCCCGGAAGATTCAAAATATGCAATTGCAATCAACAATACTTTGATGCGTCCAGGGTTAAATGAACGAATCATTCACGATTACATATGTCTAAAGAGTACACTATTCTAAATTAGAAAATAATATAAAGCAATAAAATAAAGGCCCCTGGATTGCATCTTTACCAATACATAATAAAGGGTCCCGGTTCTCTTCACAATACATTCGAAATACAGCAGCATTATGATGCTATATCTCGCTGGTATTTTGTGAGAACGTGGTCATTTCTCCATTGAACCCATCCATTTATGATGAAGCCATAATACGGTTCAGCATTTCTTTATTATGTTCAAAAGTATCTGAGAATATTTTGCCGAGTAACGACGGCGTGAACTGAAACAGAAGATGGACCAATTATGCAATCTATGGGAAAAACCCAGCTGTGGATTTAGATACCTTTCAGAGAGAATGGGTTAATGTGTGAAAGAGTATGAGTGTGTAAGCCCGAGGCTGCTATGGATACGAAAGAAAGTGGGCTTAAAGAAGCTGATTGTGCTAGGACTGTACGTCCCAGATATGTCTAACTCACTTATCCGAGAGCAGTTTTGGGACACGGTAAGAATTGTATTGATGAAATGTAAGGAAAATAAAAATATTATTATGTTAGGAGACTTTAATGGAAGGGTTGGAGTAAAGAGGTCTGATTATAAAAGGATATTGGGAACGTTTGGTGATGAAAATATAAATGAGAACGGTGAAGACCTCCTGACCTGTGTGTGGAAAAGAATATTTTTGTGACGAATACTTTTTTCATCATAAGAAAATTCACATGTATACATAGGAAAGAGGTGATGATAGAAGCATGATAGATTTCATAATTGTGGATGAAGTAATGAGGAGCGCCGTGGTAGATACAAGGGTTTACCGAGGGTCCAACGTGGGGACGGATCATAACTTGGTCTTATGTCGGATTAATGGTCTATTCAAGCGTTGGCGGCATCGGATATCTGTGTGAACCACTGCGTTACAGCGTATAAGAATAGAGAAGTTACAAGATAAACATGTGATAGAGAAGTATAAATGTAGACTGAGGGAAAATATTAGGTGTTTGATCATTCAAACACCTAATATTTTCCCTCAGTCTACCAAGAGTTCTGTATGAATGATTTAGACTTGAATACTGTGTGGGATAATGTTAAGAAAGGTTCTGTGGATGCAGCCACCGAAGTATATGGCATAAGTAAAGGAACAAATGAAAGGATGAATAATACGTTGTGGTGGAATGATGAGATACGGGTGGAAGTTGAAGCAAAGAAGAGAGTACGGTTAGATTTACTAGCAATCAAAACTGGTAATTCTGGCGGTATGAATGGTGAGATTGAAAGAAAAAAGGCAGAATTTAGATGTCTAAATAAGAGAGTGAAAGAAGTAGTTGAAAGAAAAAAGGAAGAAAGAACGGATAAGAATGATAGAAGGATATCTGATAACTTCCAATCAAATATTAAAATGTTCTGGAAACTCGTAAGAACTGCCAGGGGAAATTCAAAACAGCCTAGAATGAATGCTATACGAGACGAAAACGGATGTTTTCTGAGTAACGAAGTTTCGAATTTAAAGAGATGGAAGGAATACTTTGAAAGCGTGATTATGAGTGAAGGGTTGTTTGAATTGAATGAACTAGAAATTCCGAAAGAAGTGGAAAGGAGAATGGAGATAAGTGTAGATGAAATAATGAAAGCAATAAAAAGGATGAAAGCAGGTAAGGCAGCTGGATATGATAGAATATTATTTGAGATGTTAAGGGCTGGATAGGGAGTGGTAGCAGGCCTACTGTACACCTTGTTTAATTTATGTTGAGAATTGAAGCGGGTACCGGAAGACTGGTGTAAAGCAGTTATAGTCACGGCTTATGGCAGAGTGGACAGGACTGTGTTATGGTAAACACTGAACTCATTTGGGTTGAGCGCTGGTTTGATACGGGCATTAAGGTCTCTTTATAGGGACTCTAGTGCTTGTGTCGTGATCAACGGGGTCTACTATGACTGGTTTGGTATCCAAAAAGGTGTCAGATGGGGCTGTGTAGCTTCCCCGTGGCTGTTCAACCTAATTATGGACAGTTGTGTGCAAACTTTGAAAGATAAAGAATGTGTGTTAATAATGGGCGAGTTAACCGTTACTTTTGTAAGCCGGTGACCAAGTCATATTTGCGTCGTCGGCAGCTGAGTTGCGAATGATGGTTACGTTAATGAACTGGGCATTAAAAGAAAGGGGAATAATAGTGAACGCAAGTAAGACCAAAGTGGATTTTGAAAGACTAGAATGTAAAACGTTATGTGAAATAAGAATAGAAGGGGAGTTGATTGAGCAAGTGGATGAGTTCATGTATTTGGGATGTGTATTAAGCAGGAATGGTAGATATGAAAAATTTATAGAATGACGAGTGAATGCAGGAAATGGAGTGAATGGGACTCTCCACTCTATTATGAAGAATCAGAATGTGTCAAAAAAGGCACGTATGGTAATTCATAATGCTGAATTAATCTCTCTTTTAATGTATGGTAGTGAAAGTTGTGTGTGGCAGAAGAAGCACGGAAGTAGAATAAATGATGTAGAAATGCTGTTTTTTAGGAGTATGCTAGGGTTGAATCTAAATGAAAGGGTGAGAAATTGTGTGATAAGAGAAAAATGTGGTATGCAAGATGATGTTGTGACCAGGATTAAGAAAAGAATGCTTTGGTGGTTTGGTCATGTAGAAAGAATGAATGAAGAAAGAGTAACAAAGCAAATTTATATGGCAGATGTGAATGTCAGAGTCGGGAAGGGACGCCCTAGACGAAAGTTTATCGACCAAATTGGCGATATTTTGAAAATGGGCCACATTAGAAGTACCCTTAACCAACGAGCGCGTATGCGTAGGTATATGGATGTAAAGGTGGCGAAGGAGGTATGTCAGGATCGTGCCAAATGGAAGTCCGTAATCTCTGCCTACCCCTCTAGGTGACAGGCGTGAGTGTTTATGTATGTGATATGGACTTAGATAATATGTAATGATGATGATTGATGAGGTATGACATTTCATAAAGTTCGCCCTTCCTTCTTCTTTCCTTTTCTGTTTACTCTGTTTTACTCTGTTTTTTCTATAAAAAAGCAGAATCCTGTCCCTAACAATAGTGGTTATGCGTTTATGAGTTATTACTTTTTGTTTCTTATGACAAGGAGGAATAATTTAATATTTGTTTACATTCCATCGAACAGTTGTTATAACCCCTCGTTTGTACTCTAATGACGAGAGGTTCTCACAATAAAACTCACGTAATCCCCGCTAAGACGCAGAAAGCTTAGCCCGATTGTAAATATTTACACAACGTCATGCGTCTACAGCGATCCCGCTAGATTATGGAGTTAGGTGATTTTAAAACAAAAGCCCATTCAAGAAATACGTAAAGCTGAAGCAATAGAGTTTTAACGCCTTGAATCTTAAACCTACACGAGATTATTCCATGATTATAAAAAAAATTGAAAAATGGAAATACTATAATATTCTCTATTCTCTTTAAGAATAATATTCTTTAACGTCGTTCTAAAATATGTTTCCTGTCATTTGTTTGAGAATTTATTATTCTATTACTTATATAAAAAAACTTAAAAGTTTTTAAAAGATACAAAAATAAAGTACCTAATACATTTTTTTGGTATTGATAATTGAGTATTCTAATTACAATATACACTGTATTTTATGTGCTTAAAATATGACCATAGGCAAGTTATTTGAGCTCAGCCTATATTAGAAATTAAAAAAAAAGTTCCACAATAAACAACAATAACTTAAAACTTAAAGTTATAGCCTATATACGTCCCACAGGCCCGCCCTTTTTTATTACTTAGACATGCCGATTTCCTCACGATGTTTTTCTTCACCGCCCAGCACATGGTAAATCAGCACTTAAAACTGCAATTAACAATGTCGAACTCGGTTTGCTCGCGTACTGTGCAATTATATGTATTATCATAAATAACAAGATACAAATTAAATTAATAAATAATCATCTTTGAGTAAAGTAATGCCTAAAAAATGAATATAATAAAACCTAAGTATGTTGTATATAAAGTACTTGACATGGAATCAAAACATCTAATAAGAATTCCCATAAGATACGTACCACACATGGTTAGTAACTCACGAGTTAAAAGTCGGGTCAATTATAAACCAAACAATATTTTATTGCTCATAAAGAATAGTTGCGTACACATCGATTTAAGTTCATACCCAATATTCATAGGGCATTAGAGTGTGGTATTATCCTACCCTACGCCATCTGTCGATGAAACATGAAAATCATACTTCCAAGGTATAATAGTAACGTATAAATCATAAAACTACTCCATACTGAACTCTAACTCAATGTAGTAAGATTATTTTGGTATTTTTTAAAGTAAAATATTTTGTGGTTTTCATTGTAAAGTCAAATAGTGGGGCTAGAAGCTTCAACTTCGCGGGTGGCCATTACCAGCTGCGAAGACACCATAGATAGCGCTAAAATGTTACAATCACTAACAAATCATAAACCGTGTAGTAGCAGTTTAAGAATATCCACTACACCATAACATCGCGTGGGTGTCGTAAGAGGCTTCAGAGAGAAATTTAAACAGTTGATGGGCAGCAGCATCTTCCTGATAACAACTCCAAGTAATAAAAAAGTGCGGTTGACCACCTGCTCGTGCCAACCATTGCGAAATTAGACAACCTATGAGGGAGTCCTAAGTCCAGCACTAGACTTTTATAGGCTGTAATGAAGGAAGTGGATGGATGAATAACAAAAGGCTTTTATCAAATTTATTAATAAACGACTAACGAAGGACTTACACTAATCGCCACACTTTTCTAGCGGAATGGCGACTGCGGTATAAAATGTCTTTTGCATAAGTGACTAGACAGTATGCACATGGCAAATAAACTTCTTAATCAAACTGGCTCTAAGCCTCTAGACAAAGCATGTCTTGGGATCTCTTTCTCTCAATTTTTCCCAAATTCATAAATCACTTTAAAATTGTGACAAACGAACTTAATGTCCATCTGATAGTAAGGGGTTAGGTACAGTCAGACGGACACCTGCAACTAACTTCAAACTGAAAGCTTTAGATGCGTTGTCACTTCTAAGAACTAAGATGGAATGATTCACAATCTGTTATTATAAGGCTCTCTAAACAATTTAAATCAGAACGTAGCAATTTACGACGAACTTACTCAGACAATCCAGACGGTCCCAGAAAATCATAGATAGAAAAGAAGTCCTTCTACCTGGTAAACATATTCATAATAATCTATTATTCGAATGAAATGTGCAATTGTAATATATTATGTCCTTTTAATTTAAATATATATACGTAAAATGTCACATTATGACCTTCCAATTTATTGAAAGGTCATAATGTGACATTTTAGCGCTCCCGTAAATTTTAGCTACAGGAATCGAATACGCCGGTATAATCTGATTCATTAAACACTTGCACAGACAAGTGTGCAGTTCTGTCATGTAATAGGATTAGGTGTTTTATTAAAGCGGCTTTGGAGATAGAATTCGTTAGCCCTGCATGACTTACTTTTACTTAGACACCAACAAAGCTACGTTATTCTAATTATAACAACGGTTAAAGACGATTTTAAGAAACTGTTTATGTAACTGAACTAAATATATAGGTATGTAACAAAAATTATCCTTTTGTTGGCGGCATAAGAATATCCACTAAATCTATCTAATCTATATCGTCCCGCGTGTGTCGTAAAAGACGACAAAGACAAATAAACCACGAGATGAGCGGCAGCGCCTTCCTAATAACAACACAAATAAGTAAATAAAAAAACTGCAACTATAGCAAATATAATATGCGCCTTTGAGACAATCTATGGTATAGCCTATGTTCAGCAGTGGACTTACGATAGGCTTTACGGAAACGGTAAAAGTAACATTAACTATGTACGTATGTGTGTTTGTGTTTAAAAAACGGTCTTTACTGTAGAGTCGTACGTCTTGACTATTAACTAAATTTGTATTCCTAAGCATTCGTTAACTCTTGGGCCTAAGGCCCGGTTTACATTTTGCGAAATGACAAGTGCGAGTGGCAAGTGAGAAGTGGCAAGTGGGAGGTGACAAGTACGTATTTTATTCCCACTTTTCACTTGTCACTGCCTATTCATACGCACTAAGCACTTGTCATTTGTCAGTTGCACTTGGCACTTGCACTTGTGACTTCTCAAAACGTAAACTGCAGCGATAGACTTTCGTTCCGCGAGTTGTAATGTAATTATGCAAACAGTTCGCAATTAAAAATAGATAAATCTAGAATGTGACGTCCCTAGGGAAAACAGTCGCTTTTGTAACAGATCACCTTCGAGCAAGTAATGTAAACGTCAGGTAAACGAAGGAAAAATCAGAAATAACAGAAATAACATTGATAATGATAAAATTTTGTAGCCTAGAACTAATACAATAATTTCTAAAATACAAAGGACTTTCTCTTAACCCTGATATCTAACATTCAGTGTCAGTGGTACATCAGATGTATAATCCATTATCATAGACAGAAGTATTAGTTCACTATTTCTTTGCGAAACCATAAACAGCAATTTCAATTTTATTTACCAGCGCTCCGTGGCGTAGTGACTTAGCTATGAGTTGCGGTGCTAACGGCCGCGGGTTCGAATTCCGCACGATAATTAACCTGGGTCTGGTTATGTTTGTTCTTGTGAAATTTATGCATGCAAACTGCCTCCACAATACAGGAGAAAATCCTCGTGTGTGAGTAACATAAAGTAACATTTTAAATTAACAAGAAGTAACAGATACTTCAAAACTAAAATTATCGTTTTTGTCTTCCTATTATTTGTTTACGCCGGGATTCTTGCTCTGGTCCCACTTCTAACTAGAAGTTATCAATATATATGATTTTTGTTAGAATTCTAAATTATGCGGTGTTCATCATTTTACGGCATTTATTTACATAACCAATAAAAGTTTAATAATCCCCAACCATTCTGTATTATCACGCCCTAACCATTTGGGCACAGACAATTTGAGGCCGGGTACAAAATGCTTGCATATTTTGACGTCACTATAAACCATAAATTACGGTATTAGTAGATATCCAGTAATATTTGGATCTATTATTTGAATTTGTGCTACCGTTGGTGTAGCCGACATACGGACGGATAATTAAATTAATAGCGAAATATATTTTGACTTAATTTTGAGTTATCGCAAATTATACGAAAATGACTTCCCTAAGCAATATTATACAATATACCTGTAATATTATTGTTATTAAAAATATAAAATTAAATCAAAGGAAATAGTAGTCATACTTTATCAGCCTATTGAATAATGAAGGAATTCACCATGAAGTTGTAGATTAGAGAAATTCTCGATTTTATGCTAATTAACGAGCCTGTTATACTTGATCTCAAAAAACTATAATGAATATTGCCAGGACTGACTCGTTTTGCATTTGAGAAATGATGTGGCCTCCTCTGCTAGGAATGATTCCGGTTATAATACTATTCAGGTTTTTATCACAAGTAGTAATCGGATTGATAGTCACCAAATATATGTGTCCGATTTAACAAATGAGGTAAAAAAGCTTCGAAGCGAGTTTTACTGTTGTCGTTTACTAACTTTACGTGGTAGAGCTATGCTGCGTGTATATTGTGGCTGCAGCACGAAAGGGTCGGCTCGACCGGGATAGGACCACGCTCTTACAGAGTACCAGCGTAAAATAGCAGCTTAATGCTGCTGTGTTTCGTATGGTGAGTGTAGAGAAACGGAGACCTCAATTTACCGGAAACGAGGCATTCCATTTCTTTCCTCAGGGGTGATAACGCATCTGCATTTTGACTCTTAATTAAAGATAAATGTAGATGTCTATGGGCCACAGCATCCACTTACCATAAGGACCGTGTGCTCGTTATCCTTATTCTATATAAAATATACAAGGGGTAAAATTAAAAATTATGTACAACCGACTTTAATATAAATAAAATGACAACATCATCAATGTAATCGGTCAATTAAATACGAAATTAAAATTAAGGAGAACTCCGGTCAGATGTCGATCAAATTTATATGGGACCGGAAGCACCAGCTTCTAAATAAAAAAGAAGTATCTAAATCGGTTCGCCTAGAAATCTCAGATAACACACATAAAAAATACAGTCGAAGTGAGAGCCCCACCTTTTTTGAAGCCGGTTGAAAACAAAGTCGCTTCCCGCTGTCTGCAGGCTTAGATCTTTTAAAGTACGCAACCGATTTTGATGAGGTTTTCATCAATAGACAAAACGATTCAAGAGAAGATTTATATGTATAATACAAACATGCATATACGGTCGTGATCAAAAATCACCCGGGCGGATTGCTTCTAATATAAAATAACCATAAGTCAGGACTAGAACAAAATAATATTGCACTGATTATTTTTATTTCCAAAATGATGAAATTAGTGACCATTAAAAATGTTTATTTGATTTATACGGTGGCCATGATACGGCTATTTATTTTATTGTGGTCAGTGTGGGAAAGTAAACACAATAATAAAAGTTGAAAGTATCAATTAATCCTACCATAATAAGGGCTGATTTTCAATCGTCATTTAAAAGTTATCCACCAAACAAATTATAACCCGAGTGAGTATAAAAATGTAACAATTGAACTTATTCTATTCAGACAACTATTATTTTTCATTTGTTTCTCTTGTATTTTTCCTATGAATATTTTTCATCGGATGATTGAAAATTCAGACCTTAGTTATATAGGATAATAATGTCAATGAAATATAGTTAGTGTTAAAATTAACTTACTACTAATAAGTAAGTATTAAAATTAATTAATTAAATAACTTCTAGAGTGAACATTATACTGGCATTATTATTGCATTTCCTTGCCATTAAATACTCACTCAAAAAAAACTGTTTGTAACAACTGATCGCGACATTTTTTTTAAATACGTTACCCCTACACTAGGATTTTCTTCTGTATTTACAGTTTACAAACATAAACTGCACAAGAAAAACTATCCAGACTCGGAACAATTATTTATAGGCCATAGAAATACTTGTTCCGTGCGAGATTCGAACCCGCGGCCCCCAGCGCAGCCACTCTTGTTAACCACTGCGTCACGGAGCCGTCAATATTAAATGCGAACCCAGTGACTGTCGATAATACTTATACCTTACTTTAGTTAGTAGTATTTTAATCAGATTTTTGTTATTCTAGCTACATTATACTAGGTAGTTACAGCGGATATACGTAGGACACTCAATAAGTTTTGAGATATACAAAAAGTATTCTAGGTACTATTAATATTTATTTTCCCTCTTTTCAATATCTTCTGTTTTCAATCTCTTTAGTCTTCTCTTCCGCACAGCTTGAAAAGTTTTGGGTAATGCAACTGTATAGTTATACCATTCAGAGTTGTCTGACCTTCAATTTTCCAGCATTGACGTCGACAAATATCCGCTCCGCGAAAAAAAACTAGCCACCATTTTTTTTTTGCCGACGTTGCGAGGTCTTTGCAGTTACGTCGGTAACTGTACTTCTGAGTAGACCTATACCGATGATTGTCTTTTATTTTCCGGATCATATTGATAGATCCATATCTCGTCACCAGTAATGATTTCTGAAACACATCTAGACACCCCGTTTTCAAAACGCATTTCGTGACACCAATCTACACGAGTCTGTTTTTCGCTTTCGGGGAGCAAACGAGGGATCCATATTCAAGATGTTGATGTAAGATCCCCTCCCCGAACTTATGCCGACAGTCTTTTCGAAGGCCTTACACGTGATTCGTGAGTCTTCTCGCACCAACATTTCAGTAGTCCATACATTTTTTGCCGTTACTGCTGTTTGCGACGCCCCCGTTCTTTAGTCATCTTTAAGGTTAATTTTACCCCTTTTGAATTTAGCAAACCACCGAAAAATTGATGTGCGTGATGAAGCTGAGTCCCCTAATACTGACTGTAACCGTTGTAAACTTAATTGTTCGGTTAAACCAAATTTAAAATCATAATAGATCATAATGCGCAAATGTTCACGGTTAAGGTCCATCGTTTTAAATAAAAAGCGCGGGAAGCGTTGCAGGAACATCAATAAAACTTTGTTTTTCTTTCTTAATGTTGAACAATTGACTTTTTTTATAGGATAGGGTGACAAACGAGCGCACAGTCCACCTGATGGTAAGTGGTTGCTATGGCCCATAGATATCTACATTTGTCCTCGATTACGAATCAAAATGCAGATGCGTTGTCACCCGTGAGGAATGAGATGGAATGCCTCGTTTCCAGTAAAAAGGGTCTCCGGTTCTCTACACTCACCATATTAAACACAGCAGCATTAAGCTACTATTTGACGCCGAGATTCTGTGAGAGCGTGGTCCTTCCCCGGTCGAGCCGACCCATTCGTGATACAACTATACTACTAATATAGCTGCAGCATGGCTCTACCACGTATAATAAATGGCTTATGAAGTCCTATTTTTAAATAAATTTGCTTTATAGAAACATAGCACGGGTGCGCTCCATTTTTAAATTTCGAGCATCTCAAAACTTATTGAGTGACCTACGTATACGTCCCACTGCTGGGCACAGATGCCCGCCGCGTTGCCCCAATGCATTTTGAAGAACTTCACATACCACCGTAATATTTTTTTCTTATTCATCAGACATTCAATTTCCCTCTCGATGTTTTCCTTCACCGTAGAGCACGACTTAAACATAATTTAAACTACCGCGCACCTTAACATTTAAAATGAGAAAATCTCAGCACTAATAAAAATATCTTTGTTAGTAAGTAAGTGTCAGTAAGTTTTTAAGATATTTTTCGAAAGAAAAAAAAATATCTTAGAAAGATAAAGTCTAACACTGTTTTTGTCCTTTAAGAATGACAGACGAACAAAGAGTCCACCAACTTAAGAGTGTAACCATTATAGAGAAGATAGGTTATTTTACGTCATTTCTTTATATTATTAACCCACTTCAAAAATTGTGGAGGTATTAATTTGACTGTATGTTCTGTTTTGTATGTATGAAAGGGGGTATCTTCGTTAATTGTAAACCAACTTTAAAGATTATTTTTTAACAAATGGGTTAGGTTAGTGTTTTGAACGAAAAGTTCAATTTAAATACGGCTTAAACATCTTTAATCTATGATGTTAGTACCGTTAGCCTATTTGGCTATTACAGCTTCGTCTGATACACGACTTTCGGCCTGAAATGTCGCGAGCAAAAGCTTTTAACTCTAAGCGATGACTACCATAATTGAGCTAATGTTTTTATTTATTTATTAGTAAGTGTCTGATGTACGAATTGCAGCCTATAGGCACGTAGAACCAAAAAAGCTACGGGTGTGTACCTTTGAGGTTTATAAAACAATATGCCTCAGGGTACGTAATTATTTTAGGTCTCTTAATTTTCGCCCTTCGTATCATACCGATTCAGATCAATAAATATAATAATGATTGGTGGTAGAAGTATTTGTAGTAACCACAAAAACGAACTCCCAGGCGGATTAATAGAAATTCCAAAGTTTAGGCTCCAGAGCCAAAACCCTCGGATCTCCCCACTACCTCCTCCTCGCCTTCGTTAAGAGAAACGTTTGGAGTACGCCTAATCTAAATGAATAGTAGCAAACATTCGTTTTGCGATATAGGCTTTAGGATTCAGCACGTCCACTATCACTATCACTATGCTCATATCATTACAGACGCTGACGGTCACGAGTCGGTTATCTACGCCTATCGTTTTATGAAAAGTTGCGTAAAGGACAAGAACATTTTTTTAATCTATCCTATATTTGAAACAATATTTAAATAATTCACACACCAACGTCTGATTGACGATTGTATCATTTCGCTCGAAAACGTTTGTATAATCGAGCATACTATTACATCAAGCAGATCAAACATATTGCATAAGCAATCCCACATACTGAAGTCCAATCGTTTAGTACTCTCTTACCAAAGAAATTTCACACTATAGGTGCTCTAACGAATCAAAATACCCAATGAAACCCTAGCTATATATCTGAAACTAAACTGCCTAGTAAGTACGTAGGCGCTACGACACGGATTGATAATCTGTTTTGTTGCATAGCACGTTATTTTGCAAGAACGGGTCAACTTTGTATTAATATTTTGTAGATAATCAAAATTTTCAACTCTTATTTTCAATTTGGTGCTAGAATCAATCATTCGGAAAGTTAATATAACGGGACTTATAGACTATAATATTTTATTGCAGATCGCTGCCTATGCAGACGACATTGTAATGCGTGGTAGAGCCATGCTGCAGTTATATTAGTAGTATAGTTGTAGCACGAATGGGTCGGCTCAACCGGGGAAGGACCA
>DWHP01001260.1:0-16545 GCA_018247895.1 Parnassius honrathi
ATAGCATTCGAATAACACCCTCAGCTTAATAGAAGCCACTTATCTGTTGGTAAAGTTTCATCACAATCGGTTCAGCCGTTCCGATGATTGAAATGGACAAAGACACAGACAAAGAGAGAGTGAGTGAGAGAGAGAGAGAGAGAGAGAGAGGAATATTGAAATTCTAGTTTATATCTATATAGCATTCGAATAACACCCTCAGCTTAATAGAAGCCACTTATCTGTTGGTAAAGTTTCATCACAATCGGTTCAGCCATTCCGATGATTGGAATGGACAAAGACACAGACAGAGAGAGAGAGAGGAAAATTGAAATTCTAGTTTATATCTATATAGCATTTGAATAACACCCTCAACTTAAAAGAAGCCACTTATCTGTTGGTAAAGTTTCATCACAATCGGTTCAGCCATTCCGATGATTGGAATAGACAAAGAGACAAAGAGAGAGAGGAATATTGAAATTCTAATTTATATCTATATAGCATTCAAATACCACCCTCTGCTTAATAAGTCACTTATCTCAACATTACAGACACACACTTACATTTTATTTATATGTATAAATAACACCAACAGCATTACATTTTTTTATAGAATAAGGGTGACAAACAAGCACACAGTCCGCCTTATGGTAAGTGGATGCTGTGGCCTATAGACATCCATATTTATCCTCAATTAAGAATTAAACCGTAGATGCGTTGTCATCCCTGAGGACTTAGATGGAATGCCTCGGTTTCCTGCAAAAACGGGTCTTCGCATCTTTACCGCACTATACGGAACACAGCAGTATTAAACTGCAATTTTACGCTGGTATTCTGTGACAGCGTAGTCCTTCCCCGGTCGAGCCGACCCTTTCGTGCTACAAGCATAATATAGCTGCGGCATGGCTCTACCACGTATAAAAGGCATTCTTACCTAGCTCCTAGTATGAATCTAAAACATTCTTATATTAGTATGAATCTAATACAATTTAATATAGTTCTAATATAATATGCCAGTTACAGGAGTGTACATTTGGTACACTTGGTCATTATTCCATGCGGTGAACGTCGCATGGAACGTCGATCCGCCGCCGGTTACATGTTGTTGTGATTGAGATACATTAGAAATAACAATTACCGACACCGATATTATAGCAAACGATAAAACGGGAATGGGTAGGTTTATGAGTTTGTTTATGGCATTTAATATATCCTAACAAGAGAGCTTTTTGTTGCAATTCGGAAGTTGCTGTCGTGATCGAAAATCGGAAAATCTAATCAAATCAAATCTAATCATCAGTTAATCGACAAAATCCCAGAAAATATACAAAATTTAACATGTATTATAATATTAAGGAATTTATGGACGTTAATAACCCCTGGGAATAAGGTGATCGCTACCAAGCTATTTATAATTTGTTTTATAAGCTGTTATTTTTAAAGAAATGTGCCACTGGATTTTTTGCTGGTTCTTCCCCGGACAGAGGTATTTTTCCGAACTAGTGGTGAATTAATTAAAAGAGTGACTTTCAATAAATATTATTTATAATCTACATTGAATAAAAAAGTTTCTGTTTTAAATTATTCTGGGAATCTGTGCATGAAAACATAATAAATAAATAGTAACAACAGTAACATACTAAACATTAAATATTATAGTTTATTATAATATTTAACCGGACTACGGCAAAACAGACCCAGACATAACTCCATTATAGGTAACTATGGCAAAATCCCCTGATGAGTAAGCCTCTGTTCAACAGTGGACTTATAAAGACTGTGGGTAATGGTTATATGGAGGAACAGGTACGTATATAGCGATATATTTATGGGTGTGTTTAGCAAACTCACCTAGAAATATACATAATACGATCATGAGGGGAATGTAATTTATTTACTCATTATATAATAATTTCAACTATGCCTTACTTTTTATTAGTAATGAAAAGAATATCTAGAATCCAAATTAAAACTAGAAAAGTCATAAACGACCCGACGCCTACGGAATCGCGTGCGATATGGTATCACCACGCCCCTCTGACGATCGGGCGGATACTGCAATGCGGTAACCGGCGCTGATGCTACATGACACAGATAGGATAGCTTTTTGGCTTTCATTGTAGCCATTTCATAGATCTTTTGATACTAGCCACGGACAATCTATTCCAATGCGTCAATTTTATTGAGTAATACGGGCAATACTTGAGTGGAACTTATTTTAAGATGTCGTCAAAGTCGCGTGTTCGTATGTGCATTCGTATACAACTTAAAAACTACTGTATAGATTTTCATTCAGTATCTTAATTTAAAGATGTTTTTGAAGAAGGATTTTATGAGTTTAATGTTTGATTAAAATTAGTAGATATAGAAAAATGTTGGCGTTTACAAAATCATAAAAAGAGATAACACCCTCTATTTATTTTCTTGAAATGTTCTTGTATAACATTCTATTCTATTTTCTTATCTTCTCTTATCTTTTCTTTTCTTATGCTTTTTAGGAGTGAATATTGACGAAAATTTGACTGCAACCATTCTCCTCTTGTATTATCAGAATATACGCGGAAACATTATAATTCTGATATAATTAAACTGTCAATCATGCATTTACAAACTTGTTTTAATTTTTAATTACAAATTACAAATTAATTTAGTTTATTCAAATGAAGTGTGTTTGTTGCCAACAAAGTTTTCATTCCAGTATTCAGGCCTCGTCGACACTGCGCAAATAAGATTATTTCATTTTGTTGGAGTGAATTTCAAAATAATTAAAATAATTACATTTATTTGTATAATCTCCTTTAAGATGGTAATGTAATGGCAGTTGGGGTATCTTATTATATATTGTGACGTGATCGCTACCATGGTTCGAATCCTGGTTCGAGCCCAAAAATGAATTATTGTGTTTATCCGTCAAGAAATTCTCAGTAGCTGCCCGAAGTCATGAAGTTGGTGGTGTCTCCCCCCGCGCCTGATCTCTCTCTGGTCTTGTCGGTTTATCGTTCCATCAGATTATGAGAGTGAGGCAATAGAGTGCACCTGTGCTTGCGCATACACTCGAGCACTATAATCCTGGCCTGAGCCGATGGCTAGTCTCCGTTGAGGCAGGCCGCCGTGGCCGGAATTCGGCGTGGAGGACATTATTGTTATTATTATCATCATTCAATTCTGAAAATAGGCTTTCCCAAGGAATGCTAAGGGCTATATAGCACGGTCGTGAGCTAGCTACATCCATCGACTTTCTGCATGTCTTACCAGGTCGTTACTCCATCTAATGGGAGGTCGTTCTACACTTCACACATTTGTACCAGGCTGCCACTCGAAAACGTCATATCATTATATATTATGATTTTATATATTCAGTATTCAGTAGCCTATGACAGGATTTTAACTTAATACATTACATTAGCTTTTCGATTAAACTAGCTGATAGCTGCTAGCTTCGATGGGCGCCCGATATTATATTTTATTGCGGCATCTGGATGTAAAATATCAAGACAAACGTTTGATGGGACTATCGTAAACTCCGATATAAGTAACTATACTAAATTTCAATTCAACTGGGTGTATAGTTTTAGAACTCTCGTGATGAGTCAGTCAGTCAGTGGTATATATATATACATATATATATATATATATTACAAAATACTAGTGCAGCGTATAATAGAAGCATATTACTGCTGTGCTTCGTATGAGTGTAGAGAACCATGGAACAAGTAATCAATAATAACCTATTCCATCTAATTTCTTTTTTTTACTCTTAGTCGAAGGTAGACAGACATCATTGGGGTACAGCATCTACTTACCATCAGGACTGTACAAGTTCAATCGTAAGAGATCCGTCCAGGGAGGAAAACTTGACATAGTCCCCAAGTACTCTCAGTTTAGGTTATCCTGTTATGATGTTGCATAACCTGTTTGTAGCTGATGAGGATGTTGCCGGAAGCGGCAGATGGAGGTGAGTCGTTCTCGCACGCCCTTGCTTAACTCGAGGTCTGTTAAGGGTTATAGTCGTTGGGGTTAAGATAATGTGTGAGACCATTCCCGTAGTTTAAACAAATGACGAGGAGACAAAGGCCATGCTGTGATATCCGGTATAAGTCTGGCGGAACCAGTTCAGTGTCCCCGCATTTAAATGATATGAGTATATAACGTTCATTGAAATACAAGGCTTTCTAATAATTTAATAATTTATTGACATAGAAAGAAAATCACAACTTTTTAGACTTTCTTCATCTTCATCTATGTCACGTTAAAAAAAGCGTTTCGTCACTTATGGCAAGCAGATTGAAGACGGTAAAGTAATATGTTAACTTAAAAATAATTTTAATAAAAATCACAAACAATTTTTGCTCTTTATAAACAATAATTATTGTTTTTTTTTTGGTTTGCGTAGATATTTGTATGAGATAATCTTTACATGTTTTTTTTTAAATTCGTTTCTGTATACATTCCAGACAAGTGATTACAGTCTGGTACATTTTCTCCCTAGCTGTCTGCACTCCCTATAATCTTACTCGACATTAGGGTAAGGTCTAGCCCCTGCAAGTGCATTGTATTTGTCGCGAGGGTAACTTTTATTATCTACCAGTGAAACACGACCTGCGATATGCCATTCAAATCGAGCTTTCACACCCGACGATCAAGGGTTGCGCAGGACGGGTGAGACCACGGCTCCTTGGAAATCGATAAGTACAGAACGATATATGAATTAATGGCTACCGAAGTAAATTGATTTTACAAGTCACAAGGCATACTTCGGTTATTGGTTTAGATCGTGAACAATCGCCGACATCATATTAAAACTTTGTCGATAGCTCGAGAGTACTAATTAACTAACTCGTTTCAGAATTTCTTAATATCTGAAATTAATAACTGATCTATTTGTTAATTTAAAACTTATTATTGAAGTTAAGAAGACCCCAAATTCCTAATAATAGTGTTATAACTTATTTCAGACGAATGTAAGTTTGGATATTATACTATTACTTAAAGTACTAAGGTTTGTCTTGAATGTGTGATTCTCCTTACTTAATAAAAGTAAAATAATAAGAAAAATTCTATATTTCAATTAGGTTACTTACAGGTTACTGGTTATGTCTCATATAATATACTAATGCATTTGGAATGTCTTCACTTTCATATTTTATGCGGTACCATACATGATACTATAGTAGCAAGTTTTTAATGGTTCATGTCTGCTACGGTTATGTAATGCTGATGTCATAATATACTACCTACCGCACAAATACGTAAAATTAAAGTTTAGGAGTTACCATGATATATCTCAAAATAATTTAGTATGCGTAGACACATCAAAAAAAGTTTGTGATTACTAGCAAAAGCTGACATATTTCTAAAATTTAACTTCATCAGGAAAATGTTTCTGCCTTATATCTTTTTTAAATAGAAATACACTGTTTGACATTAAAAACTAAAACTCTTTTTCATTTTTTAATAAAAAAAGTTAATTAATCTATCCTAATGTAATCGTAGCAGAAAATGAAAACAAAGATTGTTTAACCAAACTTATACAACAATTTATTAATAGAAGATTTTTATTTAATCCAATATAACTCCTCCCCTAGTTCGAACACATGCGGAGGTTCTCCTGGGCATGCAAGTTATCCAGCATTTGTTGCGGTAACCTGTCCCATTCTGGGAGGGTGGCTGACGACTCCAAATAGCTCGCTTAAAGAACATCGCACGCGTGCTCTTTAAGTTAGGCGAACCGGCAGGCCAGTCTAACCTTGTGATGTCGTTGTCTTGGAGAGCACCATTGACTCGTTGAGCTCGATGTGCGGGTGCATTATCATCGACTAGTACGAATTGGTGTCCTCGGAATGATCAGACAATTCCATCAATAGCGACTGTCTTGTACCTATCTGCCGTCATGAAGCCTCGACGTGGATCAAAGGCTTTCTAGCTCCAATTATAATTCCACCCCAAAGAGACACCGATTTCCCGCCTTGCTAAACGGTTCCAGTGGCAGTTCTTTGCCTTTCGGAATCTCCAGGACTTCTTCAGACACGGATACGTTGCTTATCTAGATGAGTACTGAATTGCGATTCGTCAACGAAGAGACAGTTTCGCCAAATGTTTTCTCCTCATCTTCTTTATTTTGCCGGAACCTAGCCCACTGCAATCTCCGTCGCTGACGTTGCCGTGAATTCAGAGGTGCTCGCCGAGACACCCGTGCCCGTAGCCCAGCCTGGTGTAAGCAATTCCGAATGGTCTGAGTGCTAACGTCAAGTCCAGAGGCAGCCCACATTTCTGCTTTTATTGTAGTGGCGTTGATTATTGGGTCACGCGCTGCCAGCAATCTGATATTGTGGTTCTGACCAGCAGTCAGAACAGTTTGGCAACCACTGCAGGGTCGGTGAGCTAAATCATCCATGCCGTGGTACTTCTGCAACGTGGCCACAACAAAGGATTGGGGTACAACAACTCTGAGTGCTATTTCTCTCCTGGAATATACTTCTTTCCTCAAAGTTACAATTCTCGTTCGTGAAACATTATAACCGATTATCCACCACCACCGCAAGAGTTGACTGGCAGAGAATTCCTCAAGGCATTAGGTCCGCCCTTTGTATTCTTTTATATTAAGGATTGCAATAAAAAATAAATAAATAAATAATCCTCTTGGCATTTTTTTTCAATCACAGCTTTCGTCGAAAAAATATTTTAAATCCGTTAAAATTGACTAGGTCAGATTTCTGAATGAGCCGTAAGCTTGGATTGAATTTCTTTTTATATGGAAAAACAATTGAATTTGATTTATTGTTTTATATTCTCATTCCATATTTTTAAGTAAAGAATCTAAAAATAAATTTCCGAAAAAGTCAAGTCCGAAAGAAATACTGAATTGTGTAGAATACCTTGGACTAAGAAATATATTTTTAATATATACCGATATTATAGAGAATACTTTAGAATAAGAAGGAAATAGCCCTAATGTTAATTAAATAATAGAAACTGTAAACAAAAATGTATACTTGTATTTCCTATCGGAAATGTACCCAACAACCAACTAGCTTGTTAATTAAACTCCAAACCAATAATATGTAATAAAATAAAATTTAGCAATAAAAAAGTCTATAAAAGAGAACAATGAAAGGAATGTAATATAATTTTATGTACACATTTCTTGCCATACAGTGGCATAGTAAGGATACATACGATGTAATATAAGAAGGAGTGATAGAGAGAAGAGGAAGCGGGAGCTTGAGCAGCAACATCTTCCTAACAAGTCGATAACAATAAAAAAATGCTACAGCCAACCCACCTGATCAGCGTGGCAACTTTGGTATGCGTTGGTGACTACGCGAAAATCTAGGGGAGAGTCTTGTGTTAAAAAAATAACCAAAATAACTATGTGATCAGTGATTACTAATAAACTATTTATGTGATCAGTGATTACTAATAAACTATTTTGTTTGTATGTGACCTTTTAACTTGATTTTGTTAGCTTTAATAAATGTATAATATATAAATGTGTTGTTGACTCCCTCGTTGGTCTAGTGGTTGTAGTAGTGCGGCTGCTGATCGTGAGGTCCTGGGTTTGAATCCTGAGTTGAGCCAAACAATCAATTATTGAGTTTTTCTGTCAAGAAATTCTCAATAGGTGCCCGGAGTCAGGAATTTGGCGGCGTCTCATCTCCGTGCCTCGGAAAGCACGTAAAGCCGTTGGTCCTGACCGGTTGGACCGGAGAGAGATCAGGCATCTCTCTCCGGTCGTGTCGGTTTACCGTCCCATCGGATTATGCGTGAGGGAATAGAGAGTGCACCTGTGCTTGCGCGTACGTTTGGGCACTATAATCCTGTCCTGCGCTGATAGCTAGCCTCCGTTGAGGCAGGCAGCCGTGGCCGAAATTCGGCCTGGAGGACATTGTTATATGAATGTGTAAATATTTCTTAAATAGTATTTTGTTTGTGCGTGACCTTTTTTTAAACTCTTCTCTCTTCTATGAAATCGAGTACTCGTAGTGGTGGTGTAAGAATATCCACCCCCCATATCATCCCGTAGATGTCGTAAGAAGCGACAGAGGGAAACAAATTAGGGGAGGGGCAGCAGTGTCTCCCTAATATCGACTAAAAATAAAATCTGCGCTAGCCAACCCCCTTACCAGCCTATGGGGGAGGCCTGCGTTAAGCAGTGGACTTTAATAGGCTGTTGAAGTATGTATGAATGTAACGGAATATTATAAGTTTCAGCTTCTTCCAGAAGTCAGAGTTGAATAATGTAAAATTTTGAGGACATTAAGAAATTGTAACACTACAAAAATTAATAGTATTCTCACTGAGAACATCACGTGGTGGAGCTACGCTGCAGCTATATTATGGTTGTAGCACGAAAGGGTCGGCTCGACCGGAAAAGGACCACGCTCTCATAGAATACCGGCGTCAAATAGCTACTTGATGCTGTTGTTTCGTATGGTGAGTGTAGAGAACCGAAGACCCGTTTTACTGGAAATGAGGCATTCCATCTTAGTCCTCAAAGGTGACAACGCATCTGCATTTTGATTCTTAATCGAGGATATATGTAGAATCTATGCGCCACTGCATCCACTTACCATGAGGTGGACTGTGTGCTCGTTTATCACTCTTATTTTATATAAAAAAATCACAGCTCATGATCAACGCATCTTAAGTTTTTTAAAAACATATTATTTATTTCTTTTCATTCCAGCTTAGTGTTAGAGTAGCATCTAGCACGCCATTTTCGCTTTGAAAGCTTGTTTTATAGTAATTCTAATGGAATAAATCACATGAAAAGTAATTCATTAAATTTATTACTCTTCGTGTGAGGATAATTGACAGTAATAAAGTCCTCGAGTCATTGACATTCCATTGAATTCTTTCTGCAACGTCACATCGGGCACGGGAAGGTGAGCACAAGTATTTTTCTTAGCGTACGTTACGGCGACGATTTCTTCTTGATGTCACGATGCCTTTTATTTAAAGAAGAGGCGTCGAATGAACATGCAGCTTACCTCACACTAAGTGACTACCACCACCTATGAACATTCGCAACACAAGAGGAAACAACAAGTGCGTTGCCGGGCTTTAGAAACGAGTAGACTCTGTTCTTATTACACGCCGCATATTAGCTTGACTTATATGAAACTATGCTTGTATGTAATTGAAATTTATAATACAGATTTCACCCTATTTCACACTTTGGAATAACAGAAACGTAGAATAATCCGAAATTTCGCAGACGTATTAAGAACCGATGACAATTTACGTCCTGGCATTTCAGTGTTATTCGAGTGTTTACAATCTCTTATATTATTATTTATTTTATACATTAACTATGTGACACAAACAACAAATTATCGGTATCAAATGCACACAGTAATACGGCTTATAATATATATTTCAGAATCAAGCCGAACCATTCAATTCAGAACGTGTACCAACATTTACACGAATATTGTAGATATATTCGCTAGAATATATTGTGTATTTAGGGTGTATGTTTAGCGGGGTTGGCAGACATAACAAGGATACAGTACGACGAGCGAATTCAGGATCAAAGTAAATAGGACTCGTCACTCTATTGTACGAAGTCTGAATGTGTCAAAATGTGTCATAGCAACTCGCGATGGTGATGTTAGTCTTGTGAAAAAAGAAGCACGAGTGTGGAGTCGGTAATAAGAGTGCTCTAGAAATAGAGTCATTATGGGTAGGGAGTATATCAGATTTGACTGAATGACAGGCTGAGTGAGGATTGCGGTAGATTTTGTACTGTTAAGTGAGGAAATATTGCTTTCCATTATATCACATGGTCTTAAAGAATACCAGATAAGTTTCTTAGATTAGTTACGCTTTATTTTTACGTACTATTTTGTGGTTTTCTATCTTTAATGGATTATATGAAAAGTTGATTAAATGTTGTAGCTAGTTCAATAGGTAGAGAATGCCTCAGGCATTAAGTTCGCCTGTACATACTGTATGAAATTTTAGTAAATAAATAAATACATTTTGTATATTTTGATTATTGGCTATGAGTCTATCAATAAGGTTTGGATGTTTCAGACTATTTTGTTTTGAAAGAATGAATGAGGAAAGAGTAACAAAGCAAATTTATGTAGAAGAAGCTACTGGCACAATCGGCAAGGGAAATCTTACCTGGACGAACGATTATCGATCAAATTGGCGATATATCGATGATGGTCCAACTTAAGAGTATCCTTATTCGACAAGCAAGTATACGAAAATATATGGACGTGAAAGATGCATGTGAGGTGTGTAAGGGTCGTGCCAAATGGAGTCTTTAGCCTCTGATAAAGACTCCATTTGGCACGACCCTATTGGTGGCAGGCGTGATTGTTTATGTATATACCTATGTAATAACTAAGAAGTGTGAAAATCTGGTAACATATTAGGTAACAGTAATAAATACTGCATCTTAGCTTTTTCTTTAGTAATACACTCGTATGGTTGTACTTTTGCCAGTGTCAAATAGTAAGTAATTATGCTTTATAATAATAGTCTCATTGCTGAGTTTTCGGGAGATTTTTACAATATCTTAAGAAAGCAGATAGTCGATGACGATTGTGTCTCAAGTCTGAGCTCGTCCAAGCAATAAAAAAACTTGTGATTGATTTCACAATCGGAATGTTTTATCGTTTTACATTAAAATGTCACATAAACAGATGTTAAATACAAGATGAATAACAATCTGAAAGCACAGTGTACAAGTTGACGTCAATATACAGCATCCTAACTATTTAAGAATTAAATATTAAAAAAATTATCATAGAAATATTTCAGTTTTTAAAAGTTTTCTTCATCGCCGAGCATTTGATAATTCAGGACAGAAAGAAATCCGAAACTGTACTGTAATAAGTTTACATACCTACGTAAGCTTTAAAGATGGTGCTTAGTGGATATTATCACACCACCACGACGCAGTTAATGTTGTTTAATAATAATCACAGAAAAAAATTATCTGAAAGACGGAACAACTGTTATGCAAGGAGAAAATGCTTACGTGTGTTAAATAGCATTACAAATATGTGGCTAAGAACTTCATGAAACCTTTCATATCAAACAAGATCGCATCTGCGTTCACTAAAATAAGTTATATAAAAAGGCACCTAATTGCCGATCTCGGCATGCTGCATCCATTATATCTGTGCTAGTAAATAGGTCAACACGACCGGCAAAGTTCGGCCTATCATAATATCAGCGTAAGACAACAGAATAGCGCTAATACTGTTAATGTTGCATTTTAACTCTGCAGGGGAATAACGCCGTTTTTTATTTTTGCACGGAAATCAACTTAAATTAACATTGTATAGATTAAAAAAATTGTAGTTTATAGATTTTTAAGCATACATTGATAGTATAATATTTCCGAAAAATTTAGGCAGGTGTAATGAAAATTGCAAGCCGTAAATCCCAGCTCAATATTATAATATTATTAAAATAGACGTCATAAATTTATGTAAACTATGGAGTTAGCTTATGTTAGCAGTGGACATTTTTAGGATGTAGGTAATGATGGTGATGATACAAAATTATCAAAACTTATTTTTATTAAGTATTTTTACAGAACATCTTATAATAAAAGAAAGTAGTCACCATTATAATACCGGTAACGACAATACATTACAATTACGAAATCATTTAAAAAGTTAAGTTTCACTCGCCATCTACACGGGACGGGACTAAATAGGGTAGACAAATAAACTGTATTTTTATTGCACGATAGAGTGCGGAGATCATTGAACTTTGCTACACATTACGAGCAGTCATCGGCTTTGTTCACTTGTTTTTTACGCTTCGGAATTAATACTGAATAAGCCGTTTCAAATTTTACGCCTCAATACGGTATCAGGCGAAGCAGACGTTGTGATGACATGCCATAGGTTTTGGGCATTGGACCGGAACTAGGATTTCATCAACCGTTAAACCATTAGTTTAGGTGAATTCTAGTAACATTTGAGGGATTGATTTTAAGTTTAAAATAAAATTTAATGTTAAATTTACAGCCTTAATATACATCCCACTGCTGGGCACAGGCCTCCTCTCATTTTTGAGTGGGTTTTAGCACAGGAAATAGTCCGCCGCGCTGCCCAAATGCATGTTGGTAAACTTCACATGTCTTTGTTTTCACTTAACTTGTAAGCACTTAAAACTACAATTAACAATTTCGTTGGTGCCGGCGGGGATCGAACCTGGGTTGTTCGCGTATTGTGAAATTTACAGTGAGCGCTAACCATCTGAGCTACCACGGCTATCTAGTTTAAAATACAGTCGAAATTCTAATATATTATATTATTTATATATTTATTAATGTTATTCATTCATTAATAACAACCTATCAAGAGCCTACTGCTGAACATATTAACGCACCCCCATAGAAGACCTCATAAGGGGGGATATATTATTTGCCATAGATACGACGCGTGGCTAGCGATTTGTCGCGATCGAAACCAATGCAACCGTTAAGAGGGGTCGCTGCATTTAGAGACGTTTTAAAGTTACTACTTTAAACGGAAATGATACTGTATCAATTTGAATCTCATTATACCTTAAAAATTGACAACAAACAAGAGTGCACAACAATTACGTGTTACCAGTGATGACATATGAATCAGAGACGTGGTCCTCACTGCTGGCTGTATGAGGGAGCTCAAGGCAGCTCAGTAAGAGATGTATGATTATACTTGGAGATTGTCTACGTGATAGACTTCGTAATGAGGATCCTCAGTCCACGATAACCGATATAGCCCAACCGGTCGGCAAGCTAGCTCGAAGAACCTACAACCAATGGGTAACAAAAGTTTCTCGAGTGGCAGCCTCATACCGGTAGGCAAGGTGTAAGGTGAGCGGCGCCTCACTCAATGGAACGAATATCCAGTAAGAGATGCAGGAAGTCGATGAATGCAGGTGGCTCAGTGTCGTGCTTTGTGGCATTCGTAGAGGGAAGTCTACGTTGAATGATGATATGTCCATACAAAAATTCTTTTTTTAATCAAATATGGTTAGTAAATGAAAAGGAAAATAAATTTAATGGTTTTCTTATTCATTGATGTTAAAAAAACAGATCTTGCCACATACGACTGGCAGTGCACCGTTTGTGGGTCGAAAATTCGGAAGTGGTTTTTGGAGTTTATTGGAGTTTTACTCCTTAAGAAACGAGTTTCATATATATAGCCCGCGGTACACAAATTAGATGGGAAGCGAAATCTAGTGTTAACAAAAAGTGAAGTCGATATGTTGTCTCTCCGCGCGGCACGTCGCACGTCTTTTAATGAACACGTGTTAAAATTGGCGATAATGGTGGAATTTATTTAATAGTTAAAAATATTAGTAAAAAAAATAGGCAATAACTCAAATGATTTGAATATTAGGTATTTTTTTATTTAAACACCAGGGTACTAAATTGATATTGTTATGTATGTAGTTTCAACGAGTAAAACGATTTCTTTTTTTTTCTACATAGACCAAATTACATCAACCTATTCGAATAATAATGTCTATACCTCGTTAATAATTAAATAACAAACACCACTAAATTGTGAATACATTATTAATTCAAAATGGTCCTATGAAGCGGTGACGTCCAGTCGCGCGTCGGAGCCGACGCGCACGATTTTTTTTCTGAGTTAAAGGTCAGCATGCCTATGTAAATAAGTTACGAATAGAGCTCATAATTTCTGGCTAATACTAATTACTGTGTGACTATTAATATTGGATACTTCTACCAGAACCAGTGGTATGGAGCCACGCGTGGCAATTATAGCAAATCTTTCTTGAAGGCCAATGTCTTTTTGACGGATGAAGAATACTTGCTCTAGTTTTAAGTTTTCGTAGTAGTGAATGTTTTATAATTGTCTTCTATAAGCTATTGATCAGATTCTTTCTCGAAAGATAAATTAATGTAAAAAATAACGTCAAAATAGTAAAAGCGTGATATAGATATCAAAAACTTTCTAGAAATGAGAGGAGGCCTGTGCCGAGCACTAGAATGTCTGAACTAGTCTAAACTCTAATCATAAATAATATTACAATTTGCAAATTCCTTGTTTTTAAATTAAAAAAAAAAAGAATTTGCAAATTCTTTTTTTTATTTTAAATTTAGAATGTTTATTTTATGAGAAACTTCGACAGCCTTGCCGCTATCTTTGATTATTTACAGCCGCTATTTCGCATGTTATTTTTTATCGTGATTTATTAAATAACACTATGGAGTTCATTCCGTATTAGTATTAGATGTGAGATGTGGGTGCGGGTGTCCACAGGCTGCAGCAGCTATTTACCATCAGATCTGGTAAGTTCGTTTGTCACCTCAAATTTATAAAAAATGTTTTAGACGCTACAAAAGCAAAGCATCAGCTGTAAGTTTGTGTGTGTACTGCACCAGGTACACCAACTATTTCTCCGTCGAATACCATATAATATCGGAGTCACCCCGTACTGTAATAACACAGGAATATTACTGCATGAAATGAAGATTCGCAGTAGCTTCTAGGACATTGTTGCGAGTTATTAAACAAGATGGAGGTACCAGCCGTCGGTAAACAGGACATACCCTAAATCGGTCCTATTAGCTTAAGAGCTTAAAATGCTTGCTACCTTTTTTTTGCGCCGAAGCAACCTTCCGTACGTGGGAGGGATGCTCATAGCATACCACGCAGCCAGCTGCGTGGTTATGTGAAGGCTTTTACCCACTAAACACAACCTCTTGGGATTGGCTTAACGATCTGACGAGAGATCTTTAAGCTGTAAACGGACGCGACCCTCCTTGGGTGAAAGGAGGGCAAGCGGCGAATAGCCGCTTAGAAGTGTGCCTAACTAAGGCAGATTACGAGATGTGTTAAGTAGGCTCGGCCAGAGCCGCCAGGAGGCAGTTCAAGTCAGCCGAAAGCTTGATGGGGGGTCCGAAAGAGAGTTTCTCGGCCTTTGCACACTATAGCGAGTGTGAAGAGGGTCTGCATAGGCAGCTGCCTCGCGAATGAGGCGATTTGAGTGGGACTCAGAGGCTTTGAAGAATCATTGAGAAAGTGATTTGAGGAACTGCCGAATTATCGAGAGCTCTAAGTCTCGGTGGAGGTAAGCGTTACGGACATAATAAGGTGAGTTCGTAGCCCGACGGCAGAAGAGATTTTGAACTATTTGAAGTTCATTTATTAGGTTGGATTTAGTATGTGCGAAAATGGGGGCCGCATAGGTCATAATGAGTCATATACAGACCTTATATAGTGTTCGCTTGTTGCAGAGGGATATTTTACTGTGTCTGCCCAGCATGCTGTTGAGCCTACCCATCTAAAATGGCGCGGTGCGAGTTACTTTCTTGAAATGCGGCTCGAAAGTGAGCCTCGTATCAAGGGTGACGCCTAAGTATTTAGCTTTTGTTTGCCATGGGACAGGGGTTCCTAACATCCTGATTGGTGGAATGGTAGTGAGACGGCTTCGTTTATGTTCGAAGCAAACGGCGGACCTCTTCTCCGGGTTTACGTCGATACGCAATTTTTGAAACCAATCTCCTAAGTAACTAACTTACTTTTGGATCTTGTTCCGAATCTGTAGCAGTGAGTTGCCTTTATAGTAGAGGGCTGTGTCATCTGCGAAGACAGCTAGTTTGACACATTCGACGGGATAGGAATGTCGTTGGAGAATAGTATGTATAGGAGGGGGGCAAGCACAGAGCCTTGAAGGACACCGGCCTGGATTTGACGAAAAGAGGGCAGGGTGTCTTCAAGTCTAAAACGAAAGGTATGATCTTTCAAATAGGAGGCTACGAAGCGGGCGGGACGGTCGGATGGGCGGACTAACACTACCCTGCTTTATGAGATTCCAATGAGATGATGAGTTAGCTGATAAATCAGGAGTTAAGTCAAATGCTAATAGACACTAACCTTTGGCATACTGTTCACAAGAGATTCCATTTCCTTCATTAAGAAAGTGAATACCAGTTTCCGAGAATAGAGTATGATATGCTGATGTAAATATAAGATGGTTGCAAAGCTTTTGAAGGTATTTGTTGACCATCAATATATAAGCTGAAAGAAATAATAACATAGTTTTCGAAGTTAAATGGATTTTTAATAAGGGAACCCCTAAATGCAGAATTGTTTACAAATCCGATTATACATCTTTTGGGTACCCGTCCTAATAACATATTATCAAGAGTTTTTCCTTTAACAACCGATGGAATTGTTAAAACTTGTACTTCAGCTCAATTATGTAATAGGATTAGCAGTGGAAAAAGCTAAGCCTTTTTGATGTGCGAGTAATACTGTTGGATTAATTCGCGCTCGTCGGGCAATAAGAGTTGCGTCCGTAATGCAAACTTTACATCGTTTGAGCCAGCAATCAAATTAAAACTTTCTCTTGGTCGAACTAATTTTACACTCCACACCATTAATAAAAAATGTATCTTGGTTGAAAATGTCACCGTGAAGACATTGAATCATTTCTATTTCCTTACTTTCACTAACCAATTCCTGTCTTTTAACAAATCCTATATTTTTATCATCTGTAGAATCCATTTTTCCTGCTGTATCCTCATACCAAAGACTACAAGTAAGATGAGATTGTTTAGCAGCAGGA